>JAXLNO010002463.1:0-41240 GCA_038087875.1 Malacoraja senta | reverse complement strand
GAAGGGTCGGGAGGAGAATGGTCTTGGGGAGAAGGGGTTTGGGGGAAGAGGGGACGGAAGGGGGAGGGGGAGAAGAAGAGGCAGGGAGGGGTTAAGGGGCAGAGAGAGAGGTTGGAGGAAAAGGGGATGGGAGAGGGGTTGGAGGGAAAGGGTTTGGGGACAGTTGAGGAGTTGGGGAAAGGGACGGGCAGTGAGGTGAGGGGTTGGAAAAGAGGGAACGGGTAGAGGGCTTGGGGAATGAGGTGGGGGGGAAGAGCGAATAGGGGGAGTAGGGAACAAGGAGATAGAAGTTGGAAGGAAGTGAGTGGGACTGGAAAGAGGGAAGTGAAGACAGGGAGGGGGGGGATCTGGACAGAGGCTGGGTTAAAAAGGGGATGCAGAAGGGAGGGGCAGGGACAGGGGGAGTGGGGGCAGGGAAGGAGTAACATGGGCAGGGGAAAAGGGGACAGGGATGGGCAAAGAGAGCTATGGAAAGGGTCAAGTACGGTGAAAGGTGGGGCAGGGAAATGGGAAAGAGGTTTCAGGAAAGGGAGAAGAGGGGACAGGGAAGGGGAAAGTGGTCGGCAAGAGGGAAAAGGGCATGGGGAAGTGGGAAAGGGGTGGGGAGGGGAAATAGGTGAGGTGAAAGAAAGGGGTTGGGGGAGGGGTAAGGGGACGAGAAAGTGGTTGGGTAAAGGGATGGGGAAATGGGTTGGAGTAAACGACAGGGAAGTGGGGTGGGAAGGAAGAGGGGGGGTGCGGTAAGGGGATTGAAAAAGGTATTGGGGTGAAGAGAGGGTTGGGAAATGGGATTTGGGAAGGTGGAAAGGGGTTTGGGGAGTTAGGGCACAAGAAGGAGGTGGGTTAAGAGGCGAGAAAGGGATTTGGATTCCAGAAGGAGTGGGGATAGGAGTAAAGAGAGGGTAGGAAAGTGGGTTCGTAGGGGGGAGGGGGGGAGAGGGGAGGGATAAGGAGACAAAAAAGGTTGGGTTAAAGAAGGGGTGGGAGAAAGATGGTGCTGGAAAGTGGTGGGGGTAAAGAGGGCTGGGAGTGGGGTGTGAAAGGGGTAAGAGAACTGAAATCTGATTGGGGTAAAGAGATGGCAGGGAAGTTGGATGGGAAAGGGGTATGGACATGAGTGTGAAGGGTTAAAGAGGGCCAAGGGAGGGGAAAATGGATTGGGGTTAAAGGGGAGTGGAGTTAAGGGATGGGGTAAAGGAGGTTCGTTCGCTCGTGTGTCAGACGACACATAGCTCGCTGTTGTCTTCCGTCGTCGTCCAACATGTTAGAATTGGTCGCCCAACGTGTCACTAGGTGCATCGTGGCGTCGTTTCGGGATCGCCATGAGGAGGCTTCTGTCATGATCCCTGTAAAGGAGGTGAAGAGAGGGGATGGAAAGAGGTGAGCTCGAAGAAATCCACATGGGAAGAGAAGCCAAAGATGGTGGAAAGCTGGCAGCAGACAATTGGGAGAAAGTGGGTGGAGAAGACGATGGAGTAAAAGGGGGCAAATGAGAGGATGAAAGGGTAGAATGTAGGGAGAGGGTGTAGAGATAGAGTGGGGGAAAAGGGAGCGTGCTGGATAGATGAGAAGAAAGGGGAAAGGCTGCAGAAGGAAGAGGATGGAAAGAGGTCAGAAGAGTCGGCACGGACTAGAAGGGTCGAGATGGCCTGTTTCCGTGCTGTAATTGTTATATGGTTATATGGTTAAGAGATGTATGAAAAGGTATGGAAAGAGGAGCGGGTGTGAAAAGAGAAGGCAGAGAAAGGAAGAGTGGTAGGAAAGGGAGTGGCTGAGGGCAGAGATGGGAAGGCAGTGAATTGAAGGGAGTAGGTAAGTAAGTTTATTGGCCAAGTTTTCACATACAAGGAATTTGCCTTGGTGCCCCGCCCACAAGTAACAACATGACATACAGTGACAGTTACGAATGACTCAGAAAACACTAAACATTAATAATAATAAAACATTAATGATAAAACACCATTGATCAAGCATGTGAACCAACAAAATACCAGATCAAATGGAGGCTACAGATTTTTGGCTGTTGAGTAGAGCAACTACTCGTGGATAAAAATTGTTTTTATGTCTGGCTGTGGCAGCTTTGACAGTCCAGAGTCGCCTTCCAGAGGGAAGTGATTCAAAGAGTTTGTGGCCAGGGTGAGAGGGGTCAGAGATGATCTTGAGGGAAGGTTGCAGCCAATAATCTTCTCTGCTGATCGGACGATTCGCTGCAGCCTCCAGGTGTCGTGCTTGGTGGCTGAGCCAAACCAGACCATGATGGAGAAGGTGAGAACAGACTCTACGATGGCCGTGTAGAATTGGACCATCATTGCCTGTGGCAGATTGTGCTTCCTCAGCTGCCGTAGGAAGTACATCCTCTGTTGTGCCTTTTTGACTGTGGAGTCGATGGTAGCTCCCCACTTAAGGTCCTTGAGATGATGGTTCCCAGGAACTTAAAAGACTCCACAGATGTGACTGTGGTGTGGTTGATGGTGAGTGGAGTGAGGGGAGGGGGAGCTCTCCTAAAGTCAACAATCAATACCACTGTCTTAAGAGCATTCAGCTCTAGGTTGTTGCTACGGCACCAGGAACGCCAGCTGTGACACTTCCTGTCTGTAGGCAGATTCCTCCGTATCCTGGATCAGTCCAATCAGGGTTGTGTCGTCCGCAAACTTGAGAAGCTTGACAGAGGTGTCTGTGGAGGTGCAGTCGTTGGTGTAGAGAGAGTAGGGGAGAGGAGAGAGTACGCAGCCTTGCAGTGCTCCTATGCTGAGGGTTTGTGGGTCTGAGGTGCTTTCCCAGCCTCACATGCTGCTTCCTGTCTGCCTAGAAGCTGATGATCCATCGACAGAGGGGTTCAGGCACAGTCAACTTGGAGAGTTTGGAGTGTAGTAGCTCTGGCACAATGGTGTTGAATGCAGAGCTAAAATCAACAAACAGGATCCTCGCATAGGTCCCCTGGCGGTCTAGGTGCTGTAGGATGAAGTGCAGGCCCAGCTTGACTGCGTCATCCACAGATCTATTGGGATCCAGCAGGGGGATCGTGATATTTTTCAGCTTGGCCCGCACAAGCCTTTCAAGTGTCTTCATGACTACAGAGGTCAGTATGACAGGCCTGTAGTCATTAAGACAAGTAATCCTTGCCTTTTTGGGTACAGGGATAAGAGTGGAGACTTTGAAGCAGGCAGGGACAGTACATGTTTGCAGGGACTGGTTAAAAGTGTCTATAGACACCGGTGCCAGTTGTTTGGCACAGAGCTTGAGAGTAGAGGGGGAAACATAGTCAGATTTATTCGTCACATACACAATGATGTGCAGTGAAATGAACTTTTTATGATATAATTTTTTTATTAGAAGCAAACATATTACAGCGTAGAATAACATATTATAATAGAATAGAAGAAAAAAACTTTTCATATACATCAATCATTCATACATTATTAAATTTGTCAATTGTCAGTTAATTCTGCTTCTAGTGTTATTTTTATATAGATAGAAAAAGAAAAATAGAGAGAAAGAAGAGAAAGAAAGAAGAATTTCAATATCAAAAAAGAAAAAAAGGTGGAATGAATTACTTATAATATGTCATAGGAGATAAGTTCGTATGTTATGAAATATAATTACATCCTGAGTTCAAGCTTCAGTCGGGCTTTCGCGCTGGGCCACTCTATCCCTTCAAATAGGCAATGAATGGAGCCCATATTTTAACAAAAAGTTCTTGCTTGTCCATTAAGACGAGTCTAATTCTTTCTAGATGTAGGGTCTCCGACATTTCCACAATCCACATTTTAATTGTGGGGTTGTTGGGCCTTTCCAGAATTTTAATATTAATTTTTTGCCTGTTATTATACTGTAGTCAAGGAAGTTTCTTTGACTTGTTGTGAGTGTTAAACTTTGTTCTGATATCCCAAGTATTATTAATTTTGAGTCTGGAGCTAGTTTGGTATTAACAACTTCGGAGATTATTTGAAAAATATCAGTCCAGTAATTTTTAATTTTTATACAATTTGCAAAGGTATGTGTTAAATTGGCCTCTAGATGCAGGCATTTATCACATATAGGAGAAATATGTGGGAAAATTCTATTTAGTTTTATTTTGGAATAATGTAATCTGTGTAAGACTTTAAATTGTATTAAAGCATGTCTGGCATTTAACGAACATTGATGTATATGTTGTAAACTTTCGTCCCAAATATCTTTCGTAATAGGATAACCTAACTCATTTTCCCATTTATGTCTATATAGTTCCATCGGTGGTTCCTCATTATTTAAGAGAATGTTATAAATATAAGCTATTAATTTTTCAGTGTTAGGATGCTTATTCAAACATTCATCAAGAATTTCTGGTTCCCTAGTCCTATAAACTTGTGTATTGGATTTAACATAATCTCTAATTTGTAAATATCTGAAAAAGTTATTTGAGTGTAGTCCATGATTCTGTTGTAACTCTTGAAATGACAGAAAGATGCCTTCCCTATAAAGATGTCCAATCCTTTTAATTCCATGATTTTTCCATTGTATAAAACCTCTATCCAATATGGATGGCTTAAATAGAGGATTATTTACAATGGGAAGACATAGTGGTATATTATTCAGTTTTAAAGCCTTTTTTAATTGTTTCCAAATTCGTATTCCACTATGTATTATAGGGTTTTCCTTATAGGTTTTTTTATGCAATTTTGTGGTAGCAAATATAATCGAACCTATTTCAAAAGGTAAACAGTCTTCCTTTTCCATCCTTAACCATTCTGGTTGTTGGTCCATTTATTCCAGCCAGAAATTCATGTTTTTAATATGGACTGCCCAAAAATAAAATAAGAAATTTGGCAAAGCCAAACCTCCGTTGCTCTTTGACTTACATAAATGTTTTTTACTTATTCTATGATTCTTATAATCCCAAATAAAGCTTGTAACAATGGAGTCGACTTTTTTGAAAAAGTTTTTTGGAATATATATCGGAATTAATTGAAATAAATATAGTAGTTGCGGTAAGAAAATCATTTTTATAGCATTAATTCTACCAAGCATTGAAATAGGAAGTGTTTTCCAGTACTGAATATGTTTGTGTAATTTATTAAGTAAGGATGGAAAATTTTGTTTAAATAAAGAGGTATATGCCTTAGTTACATAGATTTCTAAATATTTAAGTTTATCTTTAACTATTTTAAAAGGGGATTGTTGTATTGTATTTAAGTTGAATTTTGTTATTGGCATAATTTCACTTTTATTCCAATTAATCCTATATCCTGAGAACTGACCAAATTGTGTTATTAGATTTAATAGATTTGGAATACTAGTTTCTAACTTTGTAATATATATTGATACATCATCTGCATATAAGGAAATTTTATTCCTTGTATCTCTAGTGTTGTATCCATGTATTCCTGGATGGTTTCTAACGCTTTCTGCTAATGGTTCAATTGCAAGAGCAAATAATAGTGGGGATAGTGAACATCCTTGTCTACAACCTCTAGAAAGATTAAATTTGGCTGATAACATTTGATTTGTTAATATTCTAGCTGTTGGATTAGAGTATAACAATTTAACCCATGTGCAGAACTTCTCTCCCAATTGAAATGTTTTCATTACCGAAAATAAATATGTCCATTCTACCTGGTCAAATGCCTTTTCAGCATCTAACGAAATAATTGCTAGATCTGCATTTGGAATTCTATTTGTATATATAATATTGAATAGTCTTCTCAAATTATAAAATGAGTAACGTTTTGGAATAAAACCTGTTTGGTCCGGGTGTATTAATTTATTAATCACTAAGCTCAATCTATGAGATAGGATTTTGGTTAATATTTTCTGATCAGTATTTAAGAGAGCTATTGCTCTATATGAACCTGGGTAGATTCATTTAGAGTTTCTGGAAGTTTCTGTTGAGTATATGCTTGTTTGTAAAGTCTCTGTAGACGTGGAGAAATCAGATCGTAAATTTTTTTATAAAATTCAGAGCTTAGACCATCAGGACCTGCGGCCTTTCCATTTTTTAAAGATCTAATTGACTCCTCGATGTCTTTTACCGTAATTTCTACATCTAGTGATTCTCTCTCTTTCTGATCTAGACCTGTAAGATTACATTTCTGTAGAAATGTTTCCATTCCTACTGGTTGTTCTGTTGTTTTAGATGAATACAATTTTTGATAATATTGTAAAAATCTATCATTAATATCTTTAGGTAGTGTTAATGTTTCTCCCTTATCTGATCTAATTTTGTAAATTGTTTTTTCCCCGTCCTGTTTACGAAGTTGACGCGCTAATAATTTTTGTGGTTTATCTCCAAATTCAAAATGTAATTGTTTTGTACGTTGATATAGTTTTATTACTTGGTCTGAGTATAACTTGTTTAACTTATATTTCAGTACTGCAATTTTATTGTGTTTTACCATAGATGGTGCTATTGCATTTTCTATGTCTAATTGCTTTATTTCCGTTTCCAAAGACTGTTGTTTGGCCCTATTCTCTTTGTTAATAAATGATTGGGAGGATATTAATGCTCCTCGCACAAATGCTTTAAATGTTTCCCAAAGAAGGGCAGTGAAATGAACTTGCCAGCACCAGTACAATAAAAAAAGAACACACAATACACAATAAAAATTTAACAGTCCTCCATTTTTCCCCGTGGTCGGGACCACAAACCTCCGCAGTCGCCGCTGCGGGTGGCCAGATGTACAGGCCCTCTCGTCTGGAACGTAAGTCCCGAATCGGTGCCTCCCTACCGGAGACCACAGCTTCAAGATGATGTAGGCCACAGGCCTGCGGTCGAAGATCTAAGTCCGCGCCGCGGCTAAAAGCACCGTAGACCCCGGCTTCAAGATGTTGTAGGCCGTGGGCGGGCGGTCGGAGCTCTTCTCCGGGGTCCCCAATGAGGGATCCCAGGCTCCGCAGACCGCGGCTTCAGGATGTACAGTCGGCGGGCCAGCGATCGGAGCACTCCCTTCTGGCGACCCCCAGTGAGGGCTCGCCCGCTCCGTGATGAAAAGTTCACACTGCGCCCGCTGCTGAAGCTCCGGGCCCGACACCGGGAAAGGCCGCACCAATCCTTGGTGTTCGGCCGTGAGGGAGGCGACCTGGAAAAAGTTGCCTCTCTGTAGAAGTGGCGACCGAAAGCGGTTCCCCCCTTACCCCCCTCACCACCCCCCACACAAGACACACCGAGAGACATTAAAACAAACATTTGGACATATTAATAAAACAAAAAAAGTAGAAATGACTAACACGCTGCTGGCAGGGCAGCTGTTTCGCAGCGGTCCTGGAGATTTCCGGCTTTTCTGTCTTCTGAAAAGCCTCTCCACCTCCTCTATTTTTATTGTTGATGAAGTGATGTTGTTCAGCAAGGAGGGTGTGGGTAATTGGGTGTGAAGTGGTGATCTGAGGGGGGTGGGTGTAGAAGGGCCCAGTCGTTGCAGACTGAGATCAGGCTGTGAGTGGGTGTGAAGTGTTGGGTGGGAAATGGTCCAGTCTTTTCATACTGGAGTCTTGCCTTAAGTAGGTGTGAAGTGATGAATGGGAAGGAGAGGGTGCAGGGTCCATTCTTTGCAGACTGGGGTCTGGCTGTGTTGGTTGGGGGGGGGAGGGGGTACCAGGGTTATGTTTCCGATTTTCAAACCTGCAGTAAAACTAATTCAGGTCGTTGGTCAGCTGACGATTGTCCAAAGAGCGGGGGGCTTTCCTCTTGTAGCTGGTAATTTCTTGCAAGCCCTTCCAAACTGAAGAAGAGTCACTAGCTGAGAACTTGCTCCTCAACTTCTCAGAGTACCTTACCTGGCAGCTCTGATTCCTCTTCTCAGCTTGTACTTGGCCTGCCTGTAGAGGTCTGCATCCCCGCTCCTGTAGGCCTCCTCTTTAGACCCTCGGAGCTGTTTGAGTTCTGCAGTAAACCAGAACTTGTCGTTGTTGAACCAGGTCTGGGTCCTAGTTGCAATGCAACTGTCCTCGCAAAAGCTGACATATGATAATACAGTGTCCGTATACTCATCGAGGCTTGTGGTTGCTTCCCTGAACACATTCCAATCCGTGCAGTCAAAGCAGGATTGTAGGTTCTCAATGCCCTCGCTTGTCCACCTTTTCGTTGTTCTGACCACAGGCTTAGCAGATTTTAGTTTCTGCCTGTAGGTCGGAATAAGGTGAACTAGACTTCAAGTAACCCTTGCATTCCCCCTCTCTCTCCATCCCTCCCCACCCAGGTCATACTAGCGTCAAAGTTGGCTTGTTGAGTCTCATTGTACTTGTTTCATCCAGGCCACAGCTAACAATGGCCTGTCTCCTGTATCGTCGTTTCATTTTTGCATATATTTCATTCATTTGTTCTATCTCTCTCTACATCACCGTCTATATCTCTCGTTTCTCTTTCCCCAGACTCGGTCTGAAGCAGGGTCTCGATCCGAAACATCACCTATTCCTTCTCTCCAGAGATGCTGTCTGACCCGCTGAGTTACTCCAGCTTTTGGTGTTTATCTTGGGTGTGTGACAGTCGGCCAATGAGAGTAAACAGTACAAATAAGTGAGAATGTATCGGAAGGAGAGAGGACCAAGGCAACAAGTGTGAGAACGGTGTTGGAGCTACAAAGAGATAGCCAAGTGCAGCTAAGTGCTGCACACAAGCAAACTTGATTGACTGGGAGATTGTGAAGCATCTTCTCCCGCTGGAATCGCGAGGTTCAAAGGACACGGATGGGACTTACCATCGACCGCCGGGGGCTTTAACATCGGAGCCCCAGACGCTGCAGTTGGACTGCTGGACCGCGGGTGAAGAATAAAGGGAAGAGATAAGACTTTGCCTTCCATCACAGTGAGGAGGTGTTGGAGACTCACTGTGATGGATGTTTATGTAAACTGTGTTAAGTGTGGGTCTTGGTTTTTTTTGTAATGTGTTAAAAAACTGTAGTAATGATATTTCGTTCAAACCTAGGCTTGAATGACAATAAATAGCATTCAATTCAAACCAGGAAAAAATAGATTGGGAGCCTGGGACGGAGAGAAGGAAGCACAGAGGCAAAGAGAAAGAGAAGCAGCGCCACAATGGAGTGAGGCATCAGACATAAATGGGGGACTGAATGAGGAACCAAATCAAGGCGAATATGAGGAAACTAGACAAAGTCAGAGGGAGCAGTGGGACAGGAAGAGTTGAGGATCAAGGATAAGAGATTGAGGGGATTATGTAGAACATGAGAGAGACAGAGTGGTTTGTGATCTGGACCTGCAGTCAAAGGGGCAGACAGTGCAATCAAGATGAAAGTGAAGAGAGACTGATAAATTGTAATTTTCTGAATTAGTCTGAAGTAGGGTCTCGACTTGAAACGTCACCAATTCCTTCTCTCCAGAGATGCTGCCTGTCCCGCTGAGTTACTCCAGCATTTTGTGTCTACCTCCGATTTAAATCAGCATCTGCAGTTCTTTCCTACACTGATAAATTGTAAAACTCACAACCAAGCAGAACTGGGTATGGGAGAGACAGATAATGGTGTCACATTACCAGACCAAAACTTCATGACTATATTCTGTACAGCTCAATAAACCAATTGTCTCTTAAACACCCAATAAGTGTTTGTTTATATACAAGCAAGTAGAAAAAATGTTCTACACAAGAAAAGAGGACATCCACATAAAAGACATGAAATCTGCAGATTATGTCATATACATTTGACATCTCCGACATCTCTATCGTTTTTGATCTCACCGTCTCCATCACAAGAGATAGACTATCGACTGACATTTATAAACCCACTGACTCCCATAGCTATCTTGTCTACACATCTTCCCACCCTGCATCCTGTAAAGACTCTATCCCCTACTTACTCCCAATTCCTCAGTTTACACCGCATCTGCACCCAGGATTAGGTGTTCCATACCAGGTCACCAGAGATGTCCTCATTCTTTAGGGAATGGGGGTTTCCCTCTTCCATTATAGATGAAGCCCTCACTGGGGTCTCCTCGATATCCTGCAGCTCTGCTCTTGCTCCCCCTGCCCCCATTCGTAACAAGGTCAGAGACCCCCTTGTCCTCACCTTCTACCCCATCAGCCATCACATACAGCACATAATCCTCCGACATTTTCGCCACCTCCAACGGGATCCCACTACTAGCCACATCTTCCCATCTCCACCCCTTTCCGCAGAGACCGTTCCCTTCACAACACCCTGGTCAACTCGTCCCCACCCAAACCACCCCCTCTCCGGGTACTTTCCCCTGCAACACCTGTCCCTATACCTCCCCACCACGACTCCATCCATGGACTCCACCATTATTTTCAGGTGAGGCAGAAGTTCACTTGCACCTCCTCCAACCTCATCTACTGTATCCGCTGTTCCAGGTGTGGACTCCTGTAAATCGACGAGCCCAAGCACAGACTCGGCGATTGTTTCGCTGAACACCTCCGCTCAGTCCGCCTAAACCAACCTGATCTCCCGTTGCTCAACACTTTAACTCCCCCTCCCATTCCCACATTGATCTTTCTGTCCTGGGCCTCCTCCATTGTCAGAGTGAGGCCCAGCGCAAATTATAGGAACAGCACTTCCTATTTCGCTTGGATAGCTTACACCCCAGCGGTGTGAACATTGACTTCTCTAACTTCGAAGTACCCTTGCTTTCCCTCTCTCTCCATCCCCTCCCCCTTCCCAGTTCTCCCACCAGTCTTACTATCTACGACCACATTTTATCTCTGTACTGCCCACTCCCCTGACATCAGTCATGCATTCCTTCTCTCCAGAGATGCTGCCTGTCCCACTGAATTACTCCAGCATTTTGTGTATATCTTCGATTTAAACCAACATCTGCAGTTCTTTCTTATACATTTGACATGACATGTTTTTAATTAGATATTAGCAAGTAGGGTGGGATATCAGATAGATATCATCTCTGAATATAATTTTGTTTTGTTCTGGCCATCCACAGGGAACAAATAGGCTCCATTTTCACAAATGTCCATAAATTAATTTTGTCTACAAGGTCGGAAATCGCCTGACATCACTCTCAGGTAACCATGCCTCCAACAAGCATGAATGGCATCAGTTTTCACTTGAGAATGCCAAGAGGAGCAGCAGCATGTGAATGTTAAAAAGTAGCCGTTAACATCCCGGAGTGACAGCCCCTAGTGTATGTAAAAGGAAGACTGGCACATGCGAAGCGGCCATTCAAGAGTGTTTATTGTCATGTGTCCCAGATAGAACGATGAAATTCGTACTTGCAGCAGCACAACAGAATATGTAAACAGTACACTGTAAACAATATAATAACGAGAGAAAACAAAGTTCTGGTATGTATACAGTATCTATACATACAAATAGATAGATATATTGTTCATATATATATATATATACTAGACCAAGTGCAGACCCGTTGGGTCTGGTCCCCGAAAGAGCTTGACACCCCAGGGTGTTGTTTCCGAACGTGCTTCAGACCCCTGGGTGAAAATGGTCGAAAAAAAGATGGCGTCGTTTTCGGAAAAAATCGGAGAAAATCGGCGAAAAAAAGATGGCGTCGTTTTCGGAGAAAATCGGCGGAAAAAAGATGGCGTCGTTTTTGGAGAAAATCGGAGACAATCGGAGAAAATCACATGGGGGTGGGGGGGGGGATGGATTTTATTAAAAAACGTGTACATAAACAGGACCGAATTTAATCAGGAGTGGCTATTCGTAAAGATAAATGTCATCTCTTTGGAAATGGTAAAAAATATGGGCCTTTCCGCGCGCTGTGTGGGCCAGGGGCGGTATCAAAGGCGGCGTATGGACGTACAGACGTACAGACGTACAGACGTATAGACGGACGACAGCCAGAGAGTTTTAAAAGTATACTAGGCCAAGTGCAGACCCGTTGGGTCTGGACACCGAACGTGCGTTTGCAGGGGGGGGAAAGGCTGTGGCGTCACACTAATCACCCCCTTTCCTCCAAAGCACGGAATCCGGCACCCACAAACACACACACTCATCACACCCCTTGATATTATTTTAATTTTTAATTTGCTTCTTTTATCCCATCTCCACCCTATCCACTGACGAATAGCCCTCACCTCTCAGATGCGTCTAGAGGTGTTGGGGCAGAGGGAAAATTTAATGTTAGAAAAAAAAAATTGAAGGGGGGAGGAAGAGGGTGGAGAGGAAGGGGGGGGAGAGGAGAGGGGTGGAGAGAGGAAAGGGAGGATGGGGGAGAGAGGTGAAGGGGGGGGGTTGGAGCGGATGTGCATGAGTCGAGTCGCGGGCTGTGAAGAGAGAAGGGCAGAGAGAGAGAGAGAGAGAGAGAGAGAGGGGAGAGACAGAGAGACTGGTACACAAAAAAAAGCTGGAGAAACTCTGCGGGTGCAGCAGCATCTATGGAGCGAAGGAAATAGTCAACGCTTTGGGCCGAAGCCCATATTCAGACGTGTTTTTTCTCGAAACGTTGCCTATTTCCTTAGATCCATAGATTTTGCTGCACCCGCTGAGTTTCTTAATTTTTTTTTGTGTACCTTTGATTTTCCAGCTTCTGCAGTTCCTTCTTAAATACAGAGAGACTGTTTGCGGGCTGTTTCCCCAACGTGCGTTTGCGGGGTGGGGGGGGTGGGGGCTTGCGGGATCACACACACACTAACCTCCCCACAAACAAATTTGAAGAGAGGGAGGAGGAGGGGGGAGAGGAAGGATGGGGGAGGAGGGGGAGAGAGGAGGGGGAGAGAGGAGGGGGTGGAGAGAGGAAGGAGAGGATGTGGGAGATAGGTGAAGGGGGGGTTTTGAGCGGGTGTTCATGAGTTGAGCTGCGGGCTGTGAAGAGAGAAGGGCAGAGAGAGAGAGAGAGGGGAGAGACAGAGAGACTGGTACACCAAAAAAAGCTGGTGAAACTCAGCGGGTGCAGCAGCATCTATGGAGCGAAGGAAATAGGCAATTTTTGTGGCCGAAACCCATCTTCAGACGTGTTTTGTCATGAAACGTTGCCTATTTCCTTCGATCCAAAGATGCTGCTGCACCCGCTGAGTTTATACTTCATTTTTTTGTTTACCTTGAGTTTGGTGGGGGGGGCTGCGGCTGCGGCATCACACTCACACTAAACACCCCCCAAACACACAGGCGGGGGGAGTGGGGGAGAGGGAGACGGGGTTGGGGAGAGGAGGGGAGGGGGAGAGAAGGAGACGGGGTGGGGAGAGAAGAGGGGAGGGAGGGGTGAGGGGGACGAGGAAAGGGGAGAGATTGGGGAGGGAGAGGAGATCAGGGTGGGTGAGAGGGAGGGGGAGGAGAGTTTGGAGTGGGAGGAGAGCGGGGAGGGCGATAGGGGGGAGAGGGGATGAGTGGAAGGGGAGAGGAGTAGGGGGAAGAGAGGGAGAGAGGGAGGGGGAGGGAGAGAGGTGGGGGAGGGAGAGGGGAACAGTGGGGAGTGAGGGGCAGAGGTAGCGGTGAGTGGTGCAAGAGAGACGTGAAGGGGGTGGGGGGGAGATGGGGGTGAAGAGGGGTGGTGGAGGGGGAAGAGAGGGTGTGGGAGGGGAGGGAGGGGGAGAGCAGAGAGGGGGAAGAGTGTGGAGGGAGAGTTGAAGTAGGAGGGGTAGGGACAGTCCATCTGTTCCCCATTCCCTATCACCCCCAATCCTCTTTCTCTATTCCCACACACGTGACGATGCCCTTCGACACATGCTGCGGGGGTTGGGGGGGAGGGGCTGGGGCTGGGGCTGCTGCAAAGGCATATGTAAATGGATCCATTCCGATTGGACATCTGTGAGCATTGTGCCATCACACAACGGAATCTTTACTAACATTCTATGGCTGAGCTGTTTTTTTAACCATTTTGAAATGTTTGGTTTGGGGGGGGGAGAGGTATTTTATTTTTAAAAGTGTACATAAACACGACCAAATTTAATCAGGAGTGTCTATCCGTAAAGATAAATGTAATCTCTTTAGAAATGGTAAAAAATATCGGCGTTTCCGCGTGCGACGTGGGCGTAGGTATCAAAGGAGCTGCGTGGCACAAGTCAAGCAGGACGTTGGACGTACAGACAGATGACAGCTGGGGGGGAGGAAGGGGGAGAGAGGAGCGTGTGGAGAGAGGAAGGAGAGGATGTGGGAGATAGGTGAAGGGGGAGGTTTTGAGCTGGTGTTCATGAGTTGAGCTGCGGGCTGTGAAGAGAGAAGGGCAGTGAGAGAGAGAGGGGAGAGACAGAGAGACTGGTACACAATAAAAAGCTTGAGAAACACAGCGGGTGCAGCAGCATCTATTGAGCGAAGGAAATAGGCAACGCTTTGGGCCGAAGCCCATCCTCAGACTGGTTTATTACCGAAACGTTGCCTATTTCCTTCGATCCATAGATGCTGCTGCACCCGCTGATGATATACAGTTTTCTTTTGTGTACCTTCGATTTTCCAGCATCTGCAGTTCCGTCTTAATGACAGAGAGACTGTTGGCGGGCTGTTTTCCCAACGCGCGTTTGCGGGAGGGGAGGGTGTGCTGCGGCATCACACTCACACTAACCACCCCCCAAACTCACACTAACCACCCCCAAACGCACTCGGTGGGATGGGGTGAGGGGGGGAGAGGAAGATGGGGTGGGGAGAGAAGAGGGGAGAGTGAGACGGGGTGGGGAGAGAAGAGGAGAGGGGGAGGGAGGGTGGAGAGGAAGGGGGAGAGAGGAGAGGGGTGGAGAGAGGAAAGAGAGGATGGGGGAGAGAGGTGAAGGGGGGGGTTGGAGCGTGCGTGCATGAGTCGAGCTGCGGGCTGTGAAGAGAGAAGGGCAGAGAGAGAGAGAGAGAGAGAGAGAGAGAGAGAGGGGAGAGACAGAGAGACTGGTACACAAAAAAAAGCTGGAGAAACACAGCGGGTGCAGCAGCATCTATGGAGCGAAGGAAATAGGCAATGCTTTGGGTCGAAGCCCATCCTCAGAATGGTTTTCTACCGAAACGTTGCATATTTTCTTTGATCCATAGATGCTGCTGAACCCGCTGATGATATAGTTTTTTTATGTGTACCTTCGATTTTCCAGCATCTGCAGTTCCGTCTCAAAGACAGGGAGACTGTTGGCTGGCTGTTTTCCCAACGCGCGTTTGCGGGAGGGGGGGGGGCTGTGGCATCACACTCACACTAACCACCCCCCAAACTCACACTAACCACCCCCAAACACACTCGGGGGGAGGGGGGGAGGGGGGGAGAGGAAGACGGGGTGGGGAGAGAAGAGGGGAGAGGGAGACGGGGTGGGGAGAGAAGAGGCGAGGGGGAGGGAGGGGAGAGGGGGAAGAGGAAAGGGGAGAGATTGGGGAGGGAGAGGAGATCAGGGTGGGTGAGAGGGAGGGGGAGGAGAGTGGGGAGTGGGAGGAGAGCGGGGAGGGCAGGAAGGGGGGAGAGGGGGGGAGGGGATGAGGGGAAGGGGAGAGGAGTAGGGGGAAGAGAGGGTGTGAGGGAGGGGGAGGGAGAGAGGTGGGGGAGGGAGAGGGGAAGAGTGGGGAGGGAGGGGCAGAGGGGTAGCGGAGAGTGGTGGAAGAGAGAGGTGAAGGGGGTGGGGGGGAGATGGGGGTGAAGAGGGGTGGTGGAGGGGGAAGAGAGGGTGTGGGAGGGGAGGGAGGGGGAGAGGAGAGAGGGGGAAGAGTGTGGAGGGAGAGTTGAAGTAGGAGGGGTAGGGACAGTCCATCTGTTACCCATTCCCTATCACCCCCAATCCTCTTTCTCTATTGCCACACACGTGACGACGCCCTTCGACACAGGCTGCGGGGGTGGGGGGGAGGGGCTGGTGCTGTTGCTGCTGCAAAGGCATATGTAAATTGGTTCATTTCGATTGGACATCTTTGAGCATTGGGCATTGTGACATCACAAAACGGAACCTTCATTAACATTCTATTGCTGAGAGCTGTTTTTTTTAAACATGTTGAAATTTCCCCATTCCCTATTCCCCCACACACGTGGCGACGCCTTTCGACACAGGCTGTGGGGTTGGGGGGGAGGGGCTTGGGCTGTGGCTGCTGCAAAGGCATATGTAAACGGATCCATTTCGATTTGTCACACATGTCGCAGGGCGTCGCCACGTGTGTGGGGGTGATAGGGAATGGGGAAATTTCAAAATGTTAAACAAACAGCTCTCAGCAATAGAATGTAAATGAAGGTTCCGTTTTGTGATGTCACAATGCCCAATGCTGCGGGGGTTGGGGGGGAGGGGCCGGGGCTGGGGCTGCTGCCAATGCATATGTAAATGGATCCATTCCGATTGGACATCTGTGACCATTGTGCATTGTGACATCACACAACGGAATCTTTACTAACATTCTACGGCTGAGCTGTTTTTTTAAACATTTTGAAATCTTTGGTTTGGGGGGGGGGAGAGGTATTTTATTTTAAAAAGCATACCTAAACACGACCAAATTTAATCAGGATCGTGTATTCGTAAAGATAAACGTAACCTCTTAAGAAACGGTAATAAATATCGGCGTTTCCGCGTGCCGCGCGGGCGCGGGGCGGTATCAAAGGCGGGACAAGTCAAGCAGAACGTTGGACGTACAGACGTACAGACGTACAGACGTACAGACGGACGACAGCCAGAGAGTTTTAAAAGTATACTAGACCAAGTGCAGACCCGTTGGGTCTGGACACCGAACGTGCGTTTGTGGGGGGGGGGGGAAGGCTGTGGCGTCACACTAATCACCCCCTTTCCTCCAAAGCACGTAATCCGGCACCCACAAACACACAAACTCATCACACCCCTTGATATTATTTTAATTTTTTAATTTGCTTCTTTTATCCCATCTCCACCCTATCCACTGACGAATAGCCCTCACCTCTCAGATGCGTCTAGAGGTGTTGGGGCAGAGGGAAAATTTAATGTTAGAAAAAAAAATTTGAAGAGGGGGAGGAGGAGGGTCGAGAGGAAGGGGGAGAGAGGAGAGGGGTGAAGAGAGGAAAGAGAGGATGGGGAGAGAGGTGAAGGGGGGGTTGGAGCGGGCGTGCATGAGTCGAGTCACGGGCTGTGAAGAGAGAAGGGCAGAGAGAGAGAGAGAGAGAGATGGGAGAGACAGAGAGACTGGTACACAAAAAAAGCTTGAGAAACACAGCGGGTGCAGCAGCATCTATTGACCGAAGGAAATAGGCAACGCTTTGGGCCGAAGCCCATCCTCAGACTGGTTTTCTACCGAAACGTTGCCTATTTACTTCGTTCCATAGATGCTGCTGCACCCGCTGATGATATACAGTTTTTTTTTGTGTATCTTCGATTTTCCAGCATCTGTAGTTCCGTCTTAAAGACAGAGAGACTGTTGGCGGGCTGTTTTCCCAACGCGCGTTTGCGGGAGGGGGGGGTGGGCTGCGGCATCACACTCACACTAACCACCCCCCAAACTCACACTAACCACCCCCAAACACACTCGGGGGATGGGGTGAGGGGGGGAGAGGAAGACGGGGTGGGGAGAGAAGAGGGGAGAGGAAGACGGGGTGGGGAGAGAAGAGGAGAGGGGGAAGGAGGGTGGAGAGGAAGGGGGAGAGAGGAGAGGGGTGGAGAGAGGAAAGAGAGGATGCGGGAGAGAGGTGAAGGGGGGAGGGGTTGGAGCAGGCGTGCATGAGTTGAGCCGCGGGCTGTGAAGAGAGATGGGCAGAGAGAGAGAGAGAGAGAGACTGGTACACAAAAAAAAGCTGTAGAAACACAGCGGGTGCAGCAGCATCTATGGAGCGACGGAAATAGGCAATGCTTTGGGTCGAAGCCCATCCTCAGAATGGTTTTCTACCGAAACATTGCATATTTTCTTTGATCCATAGATGCTGCTGAACCCGCTGATGATATACAGTTTTTTTTGTGTACCTTCGATTTTCCAGCATCTGCAGTTCCATCTTAAAGACAGAGAGACTGTTGGCGGGCTGTTTTCCCAACGCGCGTTTGCGGGAGGGGGGGCTGCGGCATCCCACTCACACTAACCACCCCCCAAACTCACACTAACCACCCCCAAACACATTCGGGGGGAGGGGGGAGGCGGGGGAGAGGAAGACGGGGTGTGGAGAGAAGAGGGGAGAGGGAGACGGGGTGGGGAGAGAAGAGGAGAGGGGGAGGGAGGGGAGAGGGGAAAGAGGAAAGGGGAGAGATTGGGGAGGGAGAGGAGATCAGGGTGGGTGAGAGGGAGGGGGAGGAGAGTTTGGAGTGGGAGGAGAGCGGGGAGGGCAGGAAGGGGGGGAGAGGGGGGAGGGGATGAGGGGCAGGGGAGAGGAGTAGGGGGAAGAGAGGGAGAGAGGGAGGGGGAGGGAGAGAGGTGGGAGAGGGAGAGGGGAACAGTGGGGAGTGAGGGGCAGAGGGGTAGCGGGGAGTGGTGCAAGAGAGAGGTGAAGGGGGTGGGGGGAGATGGGGGTGAAGAGGGGTGGTGGAGGGGGAAGAGAGGGGGTAGGAGGGGAGGGAGGGGGAGAGGAGAGAGGGGGAAGAGTGGGGAGGGAGATTTGAAGTAGGAGGGGTAGGGACAGTCCATCTGTTTCCCATTCCCTATCACCCCCAATCCTCTTTCTCTATTGCCACAAACGTGATGACACCCTTCGACACAGGCTGCAGGGGTGGGGGGGAGGGGCTGGGGCTGTGGCTGCTGCAAAGGCATATGTAAACGGATTCATTCCGATTGGACACCTGTGAGCATTGTGCATTGTGACATCACACAACGGAATCTTTACTAACATTCTATGGCTGAGCTGTTTTTTTTAACATTTTGAAATGTTTGGTTTGGGGGGGGAGAGGTATTTTATTTAAAAAAGTGTACATAAACACGACCAAATTTAATCAGGATTGTCTTCGTAAAGATAAACGTAATCTCTTTAGAAACGGTAAAAAATATTGGCGTTTCCGCGTGCTGTGTGGGCCTAGAGCGGTATCAAAGTGGATTTGTGACACGTCAGGCGGATAGCAGACACAAGTCAGGCAGACCAAGTGCAGACCCGTTGGGTCTGGACACCGAACGTGCATTTGGGGCAGGGGGCTGTGACGTCACACTAACCACCCGTTGGGTCTGTACCTCCAAAGCAGGGTTGCGGGGTGTGAATCTGGCACCCACAAACACACACACTCATCACACCCCTTGATATTATATTAATATTTTAATTTTCTTCTTTTATTCCATCTCCACCCTATCCACTGACGAATAGCCATCACCTCTCAGGTGCGTCTCGAGGGGGGGGTGGTGCAGAGAGAGAAAATTTAATGTTAGAAAAAAAAAATTGTGAGGTGGGGGAGGAGGAGGGTTGAGAGGAAGGGGGGTGAGGAAGGTGGGGAGAAAGGAGGGTGAGAGAGGAGAGGGGTGGATAGAGGAAGAAGAGGATGGGGGAGAGAGGTGAAGGGGGTGGGTTGGAGCAGGCGTGCATTAGTTGAGCCGCGGGCTGTGAAGAGAGAAGGGCAGAGAGGGAGAGACAGATAGACTGGTACACACAATAAAACTCGAGAAACACTGCGGGTGCAGCAGCATCTATGGAGTGAAGGAAATAGGCAACGCTTTTGGCGGAAACCCATCCTCAGACGGGTTTTTTCACGAAACGTTGTCTATTTCTTTTGATATAGATGCTGCTGCACCCACTGAGGTTATGAAGCATTTTTTTGTGTACCTTTGATTTTCAAGCATCTGCAGTTCTGTCTTAACGACAGAGAGACTGTTGGCGGGCTGTTTTCCCAACGCGCGTTTGCGGGAGGGGGGGGGGCTGCGGCATCACACTCACACTAACCACCCCCAAACACAGGCGGGGGGAGGGGGTGGAGAGAAGACGTGGTGGGGAGAGAAGAGGGGAGAGGGAGACGGGGTGGGAGAGGAGAGGAGAGGGGGAGGGAGGGGAGAGGGGGAAGAGGAAAGGGGAGAGATTGGGGGAGGGAGGAGAGATCAGGGTGGGTGAGAGGGAGGGGAGGAGAGGGGGAGTGGGAGGAGAACGGGGAGGGCAGGAAGGGGGGAGGAGGGGGGATGTGATGAGGGGAAGGGAGAGGAGTAGGGGGAAGAGAGGGAGAGAGGGGAGGGGGGGGGGAGGGAGAGAGTGGGGAGGAGGGGAACAGTGGGGAGTGAGTGGCAGAGGGGTAACGGGGAGTGGTGCAAGAGAGAGGTGAAGGGGGTGGGTGGGAGATGGGGGTGAAGAGGGGTGGTGGAGGGGGAAGAGAGGGTGTGGGAGGGGAGGGAGGGGGAGAGGAGAGAGGGGAAGAGTGGGGAGGGAGAGTTGAAGTAGGAGGGGTAGGGACAGTCCATCTGTTTCCCATTCCCTATCACCCCCAATCCTCTTTCTCTATTGCCACACACGTGACGACGCCCTTCGACACAGGCTGCGGGGGTGGGGGGGAGGGGCTGGTGCTGTTGCTGCTGCAAAGGCATATGTAAATTGGTTCATTTCGATTGGACATCTTTGAGCATTGGGCATTGTGACATCACAAACCAGAACCTTCATTAACATTCTATTGCTGAGAGCTGTTTTTTTAAACATTTTGAAATTTCCCCATTCCCTATTCCCCACACACGTGGCGACGCCTTTCGACACAGGCTGTGGGGTTGGGGGGAGGGGCTTGGGCTGTGGGTGCTGCAAAGGCATATGTAAACGGATTCATTCCGATTTGTCACACGTGTCGCAGGGCGTCGCCACGTGTGTGGGGGTGATAGGGAATGGGGACATTTCAAAATGTTAAACAAACAGCTCTCAGCAATAGAATGTAAATGAAGGTTCCGTTTTGTGATGTCACAATGCCCAATGCTGCGGGGGTTGGGGGGGAGGGGCCAGGGCTGGGGCCGCCGCAAAGGCATATGTAAATGGATCCATTCCGATTGGACATCTGTGACCATTGTGCATTGTGACATCACACAACGGAATCTTTACTAACATTCTACGGCTGAGCTGTTTTTTTAAACATTTTGAAATGTTTGGTTTGGGGGGGGCGGAGAGGTATTTTATTTTAAAAGCGTACGTAAACACGACCAAATTTAATCAGGATCGTCTATTCGTAAAGATAAACGTAACCTCTTTAGAAACGGTAAAAAATATCGGCGTTTCCGCGCACCGCGCGGGCGCGGGGCGGTATCAAAGGTGGGACGTCAAGCAGAACGTTGGACGTACAGACGTACAGACGGATGACAGCCAGAGAGTTTTAAAAGTATACTAGACCAAGTGCAGACCCATTGGGTCTGGACACCGAACGTGCGTTTGCGGGGGGGAGGGGCTGTTGCATCACACTAACCACCCCTTTCCTCCAAAGCACGGAATCCTGCATCCACAAACACACACACTCATCACACCCCTTGATATTACATTAATTTTTAAATTTGATTCTTTTATCCCATCTCCACCCTATCCACTGATGAATAGCCCTCACCTCTCAGGTGCTTCTAGAGGGGGGTGGCAGAGAGACAAAATGTAATGTTAAAAATTTGAAGAGGGAATGGAGGAGGGGGGAGAGAAAGGTGTGGAGAAAGGAGGGGGAGAGAGGAGAGTGGTGGAGAGAGGAAGGAGACGATGGGGGAGAAAGGTGAAGGGGGTGTTTGGAACGGGCCGTGCATGAGTCGAGCCGCGGGCTGTGAAGAGAGAAGGGCAGAGAGAGAGAGAGAGAGATGGGAGAGACAGAGAGACTGGGCCGAAGGAAATAGGAACGTTTCCAGGTAAAAAAAAAACTGATGATGGGCTTCGGCCCAAAGCTTTGCCTATTTCATTCGCTCCATAGATGCTGCTGCACCCGCTGTGTTTCTCCAGCTTTTTTTTTGTGTATCTTTGATTTTCCAGCATCTGCAGTTCCATGTTAAAGAGACTGTTGGTGGGCTGTTTTCCCAACGCGCGTTTGCGGGAGGGGGTGTGTGCTGCGGCATCACACACACTAACCACCCCGCAAACACACTCGGGGGAAGGGGGGAGAGGAAGACGGGGTGTGGAGAGAAGAGGAGAGGGGGAGGGAGGGTAGAGGGGCGAGGAGGAAAGGGGAGAGATTGGTGAGGTTGAAGAGAGTAGGGTGGGGGAGAGGGATGGGGAGGAGAGTGGTGAGTTAGGAGGAGAGCGTGGAGGGCAGGAAGGGGGGGAGAGGGGGGGGGAGGGGATGTTAGAGGTGGAGAGGGGGGGATGAGGGGAAGGGGAGAGGAGTAGGTGGAAGAGAGGGAGAGAGGGAGGGGGAGGGAGAGAGGTGGGGGAGGGAGAGGGGAAGAGTTGGGAGTGAGTGGTTGCGGGGAGTGGTGCAAGAGAGAGTGGAAGGGGGTGGGGGGGGAGATGGGGGTGAAGAGGGGGGGTGAAGGGGTAAGAGAGGGTGTGGGAGGGGAGGGAGGGGGAGAGGAGAGAGGGGGTAGAGTGGGGAGGGAGAGTGGAAGTAGGAGGGGTAGGGACAGTCGGGGTGGGGAGAGAAGAGGAGAGGGGGAGGAGGAAAGGGGAGAGATTGGTGAGTGAGAAGAGAGCAGGGTGGGGGAGAGGGAGGGGGAGGAGAGTGGGGAGTGGTAGGAGAGCGGGGAGGGCAGGAAGGGGGGGAGAGGATGTTAGAGGTGGAGAGAGGGGATGAGGGGAAGGGGAGAGGAGTAGGGGGAAGAGAGGGAGGGGAGGGAGGGGGAGAGGAGAGAGGAGGGGGAGGGAGAGTGGAAGTAAGAGGGGTAGGGACAGTCCATTTGTTCCCCATTCCCTATCACCCCCAATCATCTTTCTCTATTCCCACACACGTGGCGACGCCCTTCGACACAGGCTGCGGGGGTGGGGTGGAGGGGCTGGGGCTGCTGCCAAGGCATATGTAAATTGGTCCATTCCGATTGGACATCTGTGAGCATCGGGCATTGTGACATCACACAATGGAATCTTTACTAACATTCTATGGCTGAGCTGTTTTTTTAAACATTTTGTAATGTTTGGTGGGGGGGGGGAGAAGTATTTTATTTTAAAAAGTGTACATAAACACGACCAAATTTAATCAGGAGTGGCTATTCGTAAAGATAAATGTAATCTCTTTAGAAATGGTAAAAAATATTGGCGTTTCCGCGCGCTGTGTGGGCCAAGGGCGGTATCAAAGGCGGCGTACATGTCAAGCAGAATGTTGGACGTACAGACAAGCAGAACGTTGGGACGTACAGATGTACAGACGGACGACAGCCAGAGAGTTTTAAAAGTATACTAGACCAAGTGCAGACCCGTTGGGTCTGGACACCGAACGTGCGTTTGCGGGGGGGGAGGGGCTGTTGCGTCACACTAACCACCCCCTTTCCTCCAAAGCACGGAATCCTGCATCCACAAACACACACACTCATCACACCCCTTGATATTACATTAATTTTTAAATTTGATTCTTTTATCCCATCTCCACCCTATCCACTGATGAATAGCCCTCACCTCTCAGGTGCTTCTAGAGGGGGGGTGGCAGAGAGACAAAATTTAATGTTAAAAATTTGAAGAGGGATGGAGGAGGGGGGATAGAAAGGTGGGGAGAGAGGAGGGGGAGAGAGGAGAGTGGTGGAGAGAGGAAGGAGACGATGGGGGAGAAAGGTGAAGGGGGTGTTTGGAACGGGCGTGCATGAGTCGAGCCGCGGGCTGTGAAGAGAGAAGGGCAGAGAGAGAGAGAGAGAGATGGGAGAGACAGAGAGACTGGTACACAAAAAAAGCTGGAGAAACACAGCGGGTGCAGCACCATCTATGGAGCGAATGAAATAGGCAAAGCTTTGGCCGAAGCCCATCCTCAGTTTTTTTTTACCTGAAACATTTCCTATTTCCTTCGATCCATAGATGCTGCTGCACCCGATGATGTTATACTGCTTTTTTTTTGTGTATCTTTGATTTTCCAGCATCTGCAGTTCCGTGTTAAAGACTGAGAGACTGTTGGTGGGCTGTTTTCCCAACGCACGTTTGCGGGGGGGGGGGGGGGTGCTGCGGCATCACACACACTAACCACCCCGCAAACACACTCGGGGGGAAGGGGGAGAGGAAGACGGGGTGTGGAGAGAAGAGGAGAGGGGGAGGGAGGGTAGAGGGCGAGGAGGAAAGGGGAGAGATTGGTGAGGTTGAAGAGAGTAGGGTGGGGGAGAGGGATGGGGAGGAGAGTGGTGAGTTAGGAGGAGAGCGTGGAGGGCAGGAAGGGGGAGAGGGGATGTTAGAGGTGGAGAGGGGGGATGAGGGGAAGGGGAGAGGAGTAGGTGGAAGAGAGGGAGAGAGGGAGGGGGAGGGAGAGAGGTGGGGGAGGGAGAGGGGAAGAGTTGGGAGTGAGTGGTTGCGGGGAGTGGTGCAAGAGAGAGTGGAAGGGGGTGGGGGGGGAGATGGGGGTGCAGAGGGGGGGGTGGAGGGGTAAGAGAGGGTGTGGGAGGGGAGGGAGGGGGAGAGGAGAGAGGGGGTAGAGTGGGGAGGGAGAGTGGAAGTAGGAAGGGTAGGGACAGTCGGGGTGGGGAGAGAAGAGGAGAGGGGGAGGAGGAAAGGGGAGAGATTGGTGAGTGAGAAGAGAGCAGGGTGGGGGAGAGGGAGGGGGAGGAGAGTGGGGAGTGGTAGGAGAGCGGGGAGGGCAGGAAGGGGGGAGAGGATGTTAGAGGTGGAGAGAGGGGATGAGGGGAAGGGGAGAGGAGTAGGGGGAAGAGAGGGAGGGGAGTGAGGGGGAGAGGAGAGAGGAGGGGGAGGGAGAGTGGAAGTAAGAGTGGTAGGGACAGTCCATCTGATCCCCATTCCCTATCACCCCCAATCATCTTTCTCTATTCCCACACACGTGGCGACGCCCTTCGACACAGGCTGCGGGGCTGGGGGGGAGGGGCTGGGGCTGCTGCCTTGGCATATGTAAATTGGTCCATTCCGATTGGACATCTGTGAGCATCGGGCATTGTGACATCACACAATGGAATCTTTACTAACATTCTATGGCTGAGCTGTTTTTTTAAGCATTTTGTAATGTTTGTTGGGGGGGGGGTGGAGAAGTATTTTATTTTAAAAAGTGTACATAAACACGACCAAATTTAATCAGGAGTGGCTATTCGTAAAGATAAATGTAATCTCTTTAGAAATGGTAAAAAATATTGGCGTTTCCGCGCGCTGTGTGGGCCAAGGGCGGTATCAAAGGCGGCGTACATGTCAAGCAGAATGTTGGACGTACAGACAAGCAGAACGTTGGACGTACAGATGTACAGACGGACGACAGCCAGAGAGTTTTAAAAGTATACTAGACCAAGTGCAGACCCGTTGGGTCTGGACACCGAACGTGCGTTTGCGGGGGGGGAGGGGCTGTTGCGTCACACTAACCACCCCCTTTCCTCCAAAGCACGGAATCCTGCATCCACAAACACACACACTCATCACACCCCTTGATATTACATTAATTTTTAAATTTGATTCTTTTATCCCATCTCCACCCTATCCACTGATGAATAGCCCTCACCTCTCAGGTGCTTCTAGAGGGGGGGTGGCAGAGAGACAAAATTTAATGTTAAAAATTTGAAGAGGGATGGAGGAGGGGGGATAGAAAGGTGGGGAGAGAGGAGGGGGAGAGAGGAGAGTGGTGGAGAGAGGAAGGAGACGATGGGGGAGAAAGGTGAAGGGGGTGTTTGGAACGGGCGTGCATGAGTCGAGCCGCGGGCTGTGAAGAGAGAAGGGCAGAGAGAGAGAGAGAGAGATGGGAGAGACAGAGAGACTGGTACACAAAAAAAGCTGGAGAAACACAGCGGGTGCAGCACCATCTATGGAGCGAATGAAATAGGCAAAGCTTTGGGCCGAAGCCCATCCTCAGTTTTTTTTTTACCTGAAACATTTCCTATTTCCTTCGATCCATAGATGCTGCTGCACCCGATGATGTTATACTGCTTTTTTTTTGTGTATCTTGATTTTCCAGCATCTGCAGTTCCGTGTTAAAGACAGAGAGACTGTTGGTGGGCTGTTTTCCCAACGCACGTTTGCGGGAGGGGGGGGGGGTGCTGCGGCATCACACACACTAACCACCCCGCAAACACACTCGGGGGGAAGGGGGAGAGGAAGACGGGGTGTGGAGAGAAGAGGAGAGGGGGAGGGAGGGTAGAGGGCGAGGAGGAAAGGGGAGAGATTGGTGAGGTTGAAGAGAGTAGGGTGGGGGAGAGGGATGGGGAGGAGAGTGGTGAGTTAGGAGGAGAGCGTGGAGGGCAGGAAGGGGGAGAGGGGATGTTAGAGGTGGAGAGGGGGGATGAGGGGAAGGGGAGAGGAGTAGGTGGAAGAGAGGGAGAGAGGGAGGGGGAGGGAGAGAGGTGGGGGAGGGAGAGGGGAAGAGTTGGGAGTGAGTGGTTGCGGGGAGTGGTGCAAGAGAGAGTGGAAGGGGGTGGGGGGGGAGATGGGGGTGAAGAGGGGGGGTGGAGGGGTAAGAGAGGGTGTGGGAGGGGAGGGAGGGGGAGAGGAGAGAGGGGGTAGAGTGGGGAGGGAGAGTGGAAGTAGGAGGGGTAGGGACAGTCGGGGTGGGGAGAGAAGAGGAGAGGGGGAGGAGGAAAGGGGAGAGATTGGTGAGTGAGAAGAGAGCAGGGTGGGGGAGAGGGAGGGGGAGGAGAGTGGGGAGTGGTAGGAGAGCGGGGAGGGCAGGAAGGGGGGGAGAGGATGTTAGAGGTGGAGAGAGGGGATGAGGGGAAGGGGAGAGGAGTAGGGGGAAGAGAGGGAGGGGAGTGAGGGGGAGAGGAGAGAGGAGGGGGAGGGAGAGTGGAAGTAAGAGGGGTAGGGACAGTCCATCTGATCCCCATTCCCTATCACCCCCAATCATCTTTCTCTATTCCCACACACGTGGCGACGCCCTTCGACACAGGCTGCGGGGCTGGGGGGGAGGGGCTGGGGCTGCTGCCTTGGCATATGTAAATTGGTCCATTCCGATTGGACATCTGTGAGCATCGGGCATTGTGACATCACACAATGGAATCTTTACTAACATTCTATGGCTGAGCTGTTTTTTTAAGCATTTTGTAATGTTTGTTGGGGGGGGGGTGGAGAAGTATTTTATTTTAAAAAGTGTACATAAACACGACCAAATTTAATCAGGAGTGGCTATTCGTAAAGATAAATGTAATCTCTTTAGAAATGGTAAAAAATATCGGCGTTTCCGCGCGCTGTGTGGGCCAGGGGCAGTATCAAAGGCGGCGTACGGACGTACAGACGTACAGACGTACAGACGTACAGACGTACAGACGTACAGACGGACGGCAGCCAGAGAGTTTTAAAAGTATACTAGACCAAGTGCAGACCCGTTGGATCTGGACACCGAACGTGCGTTTGGGGCGGGGGGCTGTGACGTCACACTAACCACCCGTTGGGTCTGTACCTCCAAAGCAGGGTTGCGGGGTGTGAATCTGGCACCCACAAACACACACACTCATCACACCCCTTGATATTATATTAATATTTTAATTTTCTTCTTTTATTCCATCTCCACCCTATCCACTGACGAATAGCCCTCACCTCTCAGGTACGTCTCGAGGGGGGGTGGTGCAGAGAGAGAAAATTTAATGTTAGAAAAAAAAATTGTGAGGTGTGGAGGAGGAGGGTTGAGAGGAAGGGGGATGAGGAAGGTGGGGAGAGAGGAGGGTGAGAGAGGAGAGGGGTGGAGAGAGGAAGAAGGGATGGGGAGAGAGGTGAAGCGGGTGGGTTGGAGCAGGCGTGCATGAGTTGAGTCGCGGGCTGTGAAGAGAGAAGGGCAGAGAGAGAGAGAGAGGGGAGAGACAGATAGACTGGTACACACAATAAAACTCGAGAAACACTGCGGGTGCAGCAGCATCTATGGAGTGAAGGAAATAGGCAATGCTTTTGGCGGAAACCCATCCTCAGACGGGTTTTCACGAAATGTTGTCTATTTCTTTTGATACATAGATGCTGCTGCACCCGCTGAGGTTATGAAGCATTTTTTTGTGTACCTTTGATTTTCAAGCATCTGCAGTTCTGTCTTAAAGACAGAGAGACTGTTGGCGGGCTGTTTTCCCAACGCGTGTTTGCGGGAGGGGGGGGGGGGCTGCGGCATCACACTCACACTAACCACCCCCCAAACACAGGCGGGGGAGGGGTGGAGAGGAAGACGGGGTGGGGAGAGAAGAGGGGAGAGGGAGACGGGGTGGGGAGAGAAGAGGAGATGGGGGAGGGAGGGGAGAGGGGGAGGAGGAAAGGGGAGAAATTGGTGAGGGAGAAGAGAGCAGGGTGGGGGAGAGGGAGGGGGAGGAGAGTGGTAGGAGGAGAGGAGCGGGGAGGGCAGGAAGGGGGGAGAGGGGATGAGGGGAAGGGGAGAGGAGTAGGGGGGAGAGAGGGAGAGAAGGAGGGGGGAGGGATAGAGGTGGGGGAGGGAGAGTGGAAGCGTGGGGAGTGAGAGAGAAGGGAGGGGGGGAGAGGAGTAGGGGGAAGAGAGGGAGAGAGGGAGGGGGAGGGATAGAGGTGGGGGAGGGAGAGGGGAAGAGTAGTGAGTGAGGGGCAGAGGGGTAGCGGGGAGTGGTGCAAGAGAGAGGGGAAGGGGGTGGGGGGGAGATGGGGGTGAAGAGGGGTGGTGGAGGGGGAAGAGAGGGTGTGGGAGGGGAGGGAGGGGGGAGAGGAGAGAGGGGGAAGAGTGGGGAGGGAGAGTTGAAGTAGGAGGGGTAGGGACAGTCCATCTGTTACCCATTCCCTATCACCCCCAATCCTCTTTCTCTATTCACACACACGTGACGACGCCCTTCGACACAGGCTGCGGGGGTGGGGGGGAGGGGCTGGGGATGGGGCTGCTGCCAAGGCATATGTAAACGGATTCATTTTGATTGGATATCTTTGAGCATTGGGCATTGTGACATCACAAAACGGAACCATTAACATTCTATTGCTGAGAGCTGTTTTTTTAAACATTTTGAAATGTCCCCATTCCCTATCCCCCCACACACGTGGCGACGCCCTTCGACACAGGCTGTGGGGTTGGGGGGGAGGGGCTGGGGCTGGGGCTGCTGCCAAGGCATATCTAAATGAATCCATTCCCATTGGACATCTGTTAGCATCGGGCATTGTGACATCACACAACGGAATCTTTACCAACATTCTATGGCTGAGCTGTTTTTTTTTAATCATTTTGAAATGTTTGGGGGTGGGGGGGGAGAAGTATTTTATTTTTAAAAGTGTACATAAAAACGACCAAATTTAATCAGGGTTGTCTATTCGTAAAGATAAACGTAATCACAGGCTGCGGGGTTGGGGGGGAGGGGCTGGGGCTGGGGCTGCTGCCAAGGCATATGTAAACGGATTCATTTTGATTTGTCACACGTGTCGCAGAACGTCGCCACGTGTGTGGGGGCGATAGGGAATGGGGAAATTTCAAAATGTTAAACAAACAGCTCTCAGCAATAGAATGTAAATGAAGGTTCCGTTTTGTGATGTCACAATGCCCAATGCTGCGGGGGTTGGGGGGGAGGGGCCGGGGCTGGGCCCGCCGCAAAGGCATATGTAAATGGATCCATTCCGATTGGACATCTGTGACCATTGTGCATTGTGACATCACACAACGGAATCTTTACTAACATTCTACGGCTGAGCTGTTTTTTAAACATTTTGAACATGTTTGGTTTGGGGGGGGGGGAGAGGTATTTTATTTTAAAAAGCGTACCTAAACATGACCAAATTTAATCAGGATCGTCTATTCGTAAAGATAAACGTAACCTCTTTAGAAACGGTAAAAATATTGGCGTTTCCGCGCGCCGCTCAGGCGCGGGGCGGTATCAAAGGCGGGACAGGTCAAGCAGAACGTTGTACGTACAGACGTACAGACGTACAGACGTACAGACGTACAGATGTACAGACGGACGGCAGCCAGAGAGTTTTAAAAGTATACTAGACCAAGTGCAGACCCATTGGGTCTGGACACCGAACGTGCGTTTGGGGCGGGGGGCTGTGACGTCACACTAACCACCCGTTGGGTCTGTACCTCCAAAGCAGGGTTGCGGGGTGTGAATCTGGCACCCACAAACACACACACTCATCACACCCCTTGATATTATATTAATATTTTAATTTTCTTTTTTTATTCCATCTCCACCCTATCCACTGACGAATAGCCCTCACCTCTCAGGTACGTCTCGAGGGGGGGGTGATGCAGAGAGAGAAAATTTAATGTTAGAAAAAAAAATTGTGAGGTGGGGAGGAGGAGGGTTGAGAGGAAGGGGGATGAGGAAGGTGGGGAGAGAGGAGGGTGAGAGAGGAGAGGGGTGGAGAGAGGAAGAAGGGGATGGGGAGAGAGGTGAAGCGGGTGGGTTGGAGCAGGCGTGCATGAGTTGAGTCGCGGGCTGTGAAGAGAGAAGGGCAGAGAGAGAGAGAGAGGGAGAGACAGATAGACTGGTACACACAATAAAACTCGAGAAACACTGCGGGATCAGCAGCATCTATGGAGTGAAGGAAATAGGCAATGCTTTTGGCGGAAACCCATCCTCAGACGGGTTTTCATGAAACGTTGTCTATTTCTTTTGATACATAGATGCTGCTGCACCCGCTGAGGTTATGAAGCATTTTTTTGTGTACCTTTGATTTTCAAGCATCTGCAGTTCTGTCTTAAAGACAGAGAGACTGTTGGCGGGCTGTTTTCCCAACGCGTGTTTGCGGGAGGGGGGGGGGGGCTGTGGCATCACACTCACACTAACCACCCCCCAAACACATGCGGGGGGAGGGGTGGAGAGGAAGACGGGGTGGGGAGAGAAGAGGGGAGAGGGAGACGGGGTGGGGAGAGAAGAGGAGAGGGGGGAGGGAGGGGAGAGGGGGAGGAGGAAAGGGGAGAAATTGGTGAGGGAGAAGAGAGCAGGGTGGGGGAGAGGGAGGGGGAGGAGAGTGGTAGGAGAGCGGGGAGGGCAGGAAGGGGGAGAGGGGATGTTAGAGGTGGAGAGAGGGGGATGAGGGGAAGGGGAGAGGAGTAGGGGGAAGAGAGGGAGAGAAGGAGGGTGGAGGGATAGAGGTGGGGGAGGGAGAGTGGAAGAGTGGGGAGTGAGAGAGAAGGGAGGGGGGAGAGGGGTGGGGGAGGGGGTTGTGGAGGGAGATGGGGATGGGTTTGGGAGTTAAGTGGAAGAATGGGGAGGGAGATGGAGAGGTGTAGGGGGAGTGGTGGAAGTGGGAGAGAGGGAGGGGGGAGAGGTGTAGGGGGAGTGGTTGAAGAGGGATAGCGGGGGTAGGGGGAAGGGGACAGGGTGAGAGAGGGAAGGGGGATTTGGGAGAGAGTAATGGGGGTGGGAGAGGAGGGGGATGAGAGGGAGAGGGGTGAGGAGAAGGGGATGGAGAGGGGGAGGAGAGAGGGGTGGGTAAGGCGAGGAGAAGGGTAGAGAGGTGTGGGGGAGGGTGGAGGGTGGCGACGGGGTTGGGAGAGAAGAGGGGGAGGGGGGAGAGGGAGACGGGGTGGGGAGAGAAGAGGGGGAGGGAGGGGAGGGAGGAGAGAGGGGGGAGGAGGAAAGGGGAGAGATTGGTGAGGGAGAAGAGAGCAGGGTGGGGGGAGAGGGACAGGGAGGAGAGTGGGGAGTGGGAGGAGAGCGGGGAGGGCAGGAAGGGGGGGAGGGGGGGAGGGGATGTTAGAGGTGGAGAGAGGGGATGAGGGGAAGGGGAGAGGAGTAGAGGGAAGAGAGGGAGAGAGGGAGGGGGAGGGATAGAGGTGGGGGAGGGAGAGGGGAAGAGTAGTGAGTGAGGGGCAGAGGGGTAGCGGGGAGTGGTGCAAGAGAGAGGGGTAGGGGGTGGGGGGGAGATGGGGGTGAAGAGGGGTGGTGGAGGGGGAAGAGAGGGTGTGGGAGGGGAGGGAGGGGGAGAGGAGAGAGGGGAAGAGTGGGGAGGGAGAGTTGAAGTAGGAGGGGGTAGGGACAGTCCATCTGTTACCCATTCCCTACCACCCCCAATCCTCTTTCTCTATTCACACACACGTGACGACGCCCTTCGACACAGGCTGCGGGGGGTGGGGGGGAGGGGCTGGGGCTGGGGCTGCTGCCAAGGCATATGTAAACGTATTCATTTTGATTGGATATCTTTGAGCATTGGGCATTGTGACATCACAAAACGGAACCTTCATTAACATTCTATTGCTGAGAGCTGTTTTTTTTAAACATTTTGAAATGTCCCCATTCCCTATCCCCCCCACACACGTGGCGACGCCTTTCGACACAGGCTGTGGGGTTGGGGGGGAGGGGCTGGGGCTGGGGCTGCTGCCAAGGCATATCTAAATGAATCCATTCCCATTGGACATCTGTTAGCATCGGGCATTGTGACATCACACAACGGAATCTTTACTAACATTCTATGGCTGAGCTGTTTATTTAATCATTTTGAAATGTTTGGGGTTGGGGGGGGGAGAAGTATTTTATTTAAAAAAGTGTACATAAAAACGACCAAATTTAATCAGGGTTGTCTATTCGTAAAGATAAACGTAATCACAGGCTGCGGGGTTGGGGGGGAGGGGGCTGGGGCTGGGGCTGCTGCCAAGGCATATGTAAATGGATTCATTTCGATTTGTCACACGTGTCGCAGGGCGTCGCCACGTGTGTGGGGGTGATAGGGAATGGGGACATTTCAAAATGTTGAACAAACAGCTCTCAGCAATAGAATGTAAATGAAGGTTCCGTTTTGTGATGTCACAATGCCCAATGCTGCGGGGGGTTGGGGGGAGGGGCCGGGGCTGGGCCCGCCGCAAAGGCATATGTAAATGGATCCATTCCGATTGGACATCTGTGACCATTGTGCATTGTGACATCACACAACGGAATCTTTACTAACATTCTACGGCTGAGCTGTTTTTTTAAACATTTTGAAATGTTTGGTTTGGGGGGGCGAGAGGTATTTTATTTTAAAAAGCGTACCTAAACACGACCAAATTAATCAGGATCGTCTATTCGTAAAGATAAACGTAACCTCTTTAGAAACGGTAAAAAATATCGGCGTTTCCGCGCGCCGCTCGGGCGCGGGGCGGTATCAAAGGCGGGACAGGTCAAGCAGAACGTTGTACGTACAGACATACAGACGTACAGATGTACAGACGTACAGACGTACAGACGGACGGCAGCCAGAGAGTTTTAAAAGTATATAGATAGATAGATAGATATAGATATAGATAGATAGAAGATAGATATATGACTCCGGGATGTTAACGGCTACTTTTTAACATTCACATGCTGCTGCTCCTCTCGGCATATATATATATATATAGAGAGAGAGAGAGAGAGATTATATATGTATACACACACGCACACATACGTACACATGAAAAATATTTTTTAAATAAAAAAAACAATAATAGTGCACAAAAAAGCCCATTCAGGAGTAGCCGTGATGAGAGAGACTGTGTTGAGGTGCAAATGCTGTGTTTGAGGGCAGGTGCTGAGGGGTTAATTCGTGAGGCTTAAGCAAGGAGGCTGATGAGAGGAGGAAAGCAAGATAAGGTAAGGTTTTTTTTAAAGGCTCTTCTTTAGTTTATGTGTAGCCAGGATAACAGTTAGGACATTAGCGTGCTCCTCCTGCCGGATGTGTGAAACTCCGAATTTTCACACAGAGAGTGGTGAATCTCTGGAACTCTGCCACAGAAGGTAGTTGAGGCCAGTTCATTGGCTATATTTAAGAGGGAGTTAGATGTGGCCCTTGTGGCTAAAGGGATCAGGGGGTGTGGAGAGAAGGCAGGTACAGGATACTGAGTTGGATGATCAGCCATGATCATATTGAATGGCGGTGCAGGCTCGAAGGGCCGAATGGCCTACTCCTGCACCTATATTCTATGTCAGGGAAACTTGCACTTTCCCTGACAACTGTACATGTGGGAAGTATGTCCAGGTGGAGCTCCTGACTTACCGAATGACAGAACTGGAGCTTCTGCTAGATGCAACACATCATGCTCCAACATTTCCGTCACGTCATCGTGATCCTGTTAATTCCGGATCTAATCTCACCCCCCTGGTCTGGTTCAGTCAAACTCCGAATACGAACACTGGAATTCAACTCTATTTTATTGTATACAATACCGCGGGGGCCGATCCTCGGAACCACTCACTCGAGCCCAATATAGCCTCGCGAAAATAGAACAAACTAAAGACAATCGGCACACCCCAATGAACTACCCCCCCCCCCCCCCATTTATACCTCTTCAAACTAAGGGCGCGGAAGTACTTGGGGGGGGGGGGGGGGGGGGGGGGAGGCAACCCCTATAAGCCAATTACCGATACCGGCTACAAAATACATAGAATGACAATTCTCTGGCCCAATCATATAACAGAACATAACATAGTTTCAACAGTACTTAGGGAGAAACATTTCCATTAAGTAAAGAAACATTACCATTAGATAAAGAAACATCTTTGGTGAGACCACTTCTGGACCAATCACAAGTTGCAGGAAGGTAAGACATAACACCTCCCCAACCAATCACAAGCATGCCTTCAGCATCAAAGCATTACTGCACCTGCAGAATCCCAGACATCGTGGCAACATGTCAGCCATCTGGACAGAAACCTTCTACAGCCCCTTCCCAGGCTTCAGACTCCCTGGAGCCATCTATGTCACATGGGTCTCCAGCCCCCTGCAAATGATGTCACCCTTAGTGAAGCAGGTTTCACAGACATCTGCCATTTTCCCAAGTACCCAAACCCAAACCCCTCACATTGCCCCCCTTTTATCATTCTATGATAAATAAAACAAAACAATTTTACAGACAGGGTAAAATGACAACTGTTCACAGCTCAGCAGTACGACGGTGTTGATGATGTAGTTGTGTCAGAATTCCAGGTCGCTTCCCGACTTTTCATGGGCATAGATTCCAAGACTTCTGACTGACAAGTCTACACCTCCCGAGTTTGCATGGCATGAATTCGCTTGAGTCATCACGTCAGCTTACTTCGCTCTTGACCATCGATAATGTTCCGGTATTAAGAGATTCCTTAAGGAAAAGAAGTTAGCAGCTTAAGTCTTTTTAATAATAATTTTACTTCGGTGTCACGTGAGTGACTACGTGAAGAAGACCCATCAGGGCGCATGCGCGTCATTACGTCTGATGCATGGCGCCCGGACAGCAGGACGACGGAGCTCTTCCTGTGGTGAGTAATTTAAAAGCTCCACCAAAGTCAGGGAGACTTTGGAGGAGTTAGGTAGAGTAAAGTGCTGCTGTATTTTTTTCCCAAAAATTTACAGGAGCGATGGAGAAAACAACGAGGGGCCGGCGAGCTGCGGACAAGGTTAGAGAGAGCTGCGGGAGTGCAGTCTCTGAACGGCTGCCTGGTACCCCTGGGGAGTCACAAACCAGGAGCGGAGCGACGGCAGACTTGGCAACGCAAAGTACACAGCAAGGTGCACAGCCAACGCCAGTCGGGCAGAAGGCTAAAGCCAAGTCTGTCAGGCCCATTGACTCAGCAGAGTCGTGCCAGGACGAGTCCGTCCGGGACAGGATACCGTCACCCAACGGTTATCCCAAATGGAGCAACTCATTCAGGGGTTGCTCCACAAAGGCACACTCCAGGAGGAGTCGTGTGGGCGGCAGGCCGTGGGGAAGACTCCGCCGGCAGTACCTAGTAGAGGGCTGCTTGACGGCACCCTCTTTCAAGAGGTTAGTGCTGAGGGTCAGATAAGCTCTGACCCCGAGTCTGATGATGACTTTGAACGAGAAGAAAGGCAGATGCCAGAGTTAACACCATTGGCAGCACGATTTGCCATGTCATCAGAATCTGGAGAGCCTCTGGTGAGGAGCTGGCAACCAGCATTAATTATCTGGTGTCGCATCAGCTACAGGAGCTGACCATAGATGAAACTGTGAGAAAATATGAAACACCAGTGAACTGTGGACTGTTAAAAGTTCCAGTCGTTAACAGGATGATTTGGGCCAGATGGGGATAGCCATGAGAGCCCAGGAGATGAAATTGCAGCATATTTTAAAATTGCTGGGGGGGGGGGGGGGGGGGGTCTGGTATTACCAGTTTTGCCAGAATGGTCGATGGCGAAGAAATGACCAACTTGCAGCAAGAGGTGCTGGGGCTACTTTGCAGTGCCCATTTTGAGATTAATTGCCTGCGCAAAAGTGCAATTAGGCCAACAATTAATCCGAAATTCGCATCACTCTGCCAGCCTGGCACTGTACAACCGGCGAATCTGCTCTTCGGCGAAGACTTCGCGAAGAAGGTTAAAGAGCTGGAGGAGGAGGCGAAGACAGTGGGCTTAATTAAGCAGCCAGCAGCCACACACTCACAAAAAAGAAAATACCCCTTCAAGCGTGGAGACTGGTCAGGACAAGGGACAAGTCGTGCGACCACGCAGCGCAGTTGGCGTTCGGCTGTACCAGCGCCAGGGAAGGTGGGGTTTCTAGCTCGAGGCTGGGGAAGGAATCCAGGTGGTAAGGAGGTATGTGGGTCTGGTTCTCATGTAGACAGATCAAATGTAATACAACTAAAAGTTGGAGGAAGATTACATCTGTTCCTAGAGGAATGGAAACAAATTACCTCAGACATGTTTATACTGAGTGTTATTGAAGGGTTTCGAATAGAGTTTAATGCAAATTCTGATTTACCCATGCAGCATGTGCCAAAAAGAAGTTTTCAGTTCAGTATAACTGAACAATTGGAAGTTCAGGTGGAACTTGAAAGCTTATGTAATAAAGGCGTAATTGCGAAGTCAGTTTACCAAAGCCAACAGTTTGTGTCCAATATTTTTCCCAGACCAAAAAAGGATGGGGGATGCAGAATTATCCTGGACCTCACTAGTCTTAACCCTTTTGTACGGTATAGACATTTTAAGGTGGAAATGTTTGTGACTACTAAGCAACTTGTTTCCAGAGGATGCTATATGGCAACTATAGATCTTAAAGATGCATATTACTCAGTGTCTGTTCATTTGCAGGATAGAAGATATTTAAAATTCACCTGGATTGGGTCAATTATGGCAATACAATGCACTGCCTAATGGTTTGTCTTCAGCTCCTAGAGTATTTACAAAGTTGTTAAAAACCTATTCTAGGCATGATGAGAAGTCAAGGCCATGTGCTCATGGCTTAACTCGATGATATCTTGATTGTAGGACAATCAAAGGAAACAGCTGAAGCATCAGTGGCAGTCGTTAAAACCACTTTTCAAAGATTGGGCTTCATAAGTCATCCAGTGAAATCCAAATTAACACCTGTGACACAAATTGGACTATTTGGGATTCACAATAGACTCAATCAACATGATTGTGACCTTGCCCAGGCAAAAAAGGGGTAGAGCTAATTGAGAGCTGTATCAAGTTATTTGCTGACACACAGCCTTCAATTAGACAGGTGGCAAGTCTGCTTGGGAAATTAGTGGCAGCATTTCCAGCAGTTCAATGTGGGCCACTGCATTATCAACAATTACAAAGGGCAAAGGAACAAGCACTAAGGGTCATTTGGGTCATTATAATAGACCTAGGCATCTATCAGCAGAGGGCCTTACCTGGGTCGAGGACTTTCTCGGCGAACGGTGGACATGCTCACTGCAGCCTGGAGAAAGAGTACTCAAAAGCAGTATATTACTTATGTAAAAAAATGGGAACAATATTGTGTTGAAAAGAATATTCAATATAATACTGTAGTTATTGAAAATGTTTTAGAGTTTTTATGCACACTCTATTATGACGAGGGTCTCAGTTATAGTGCTATCAATACAGCTAGAAGTGCTTTGTCCTCATATCTTGTAATAGGTACACGGACAGAACGTATAGGTGCTCACCCTCTCATATCTCGGTTGATGAAAGGAATCTTTAATTCCAAACCTCCAAAACCTAGGTATATGGTTATCTGGGATGTAAGTGTTGTTCTTAACATGCTTCGTCATTGGGTCCCTGTCACGTCTATGACTTTGTCAAAATTAACCATGAAATTGGCTATGCTAATGGCATTGGTTTCAGCACAGAAAGTGCAGACTTTGCAAAAACTTCAGTTAGATAGAATGGAAGTGACTGCAAAGAATGTTATGTTTTATATTTATGACCTGCTCAAAACAAAGTAGGCCAGGTGTGACAGGTTTTAAGATTGTGTTCTCAGCATATCCTACAGATCCATGTTTATGTGTAAGGACACCTTTGTTACATTACATTGAAGCCACAAGGGCTTTAAGACATGAAGAAACAGGATTATTTATCAGCTACAAGAAGCCACACAAGAGAGTGGCAGTTCAGACTATCTCAAGGTGGTTAAAGCAAGTGTTGGTTCAGGCAGGAATTAACACTGGTGTGTTTACATCTCATTCCACTAGGGCCATATACTAAAAGCCGCAGGGTGGTAAAATGAACTAGTGTTTCAACAATACTACCATCGGCCGGTTGCCGATGGAGGGCTGTTTGCCAATTCGATATTAAGTTCTGTTAATACTGTTTAATTCTGTTTCAATTCTGTTTTAATTTTGCCCCTAAGATAGAGGGCTTATTGTTTGTTTTATGACTAAAATAAAACTCTTATTGCATGGTTCATTCAGTGTCATGTTTACAGCATTATTGATTATACTCAGAGTCAATCAATGCAGTGAGAAGCCGGGATTTTGATCTGCGGCATAAAATCACAGAGCTTTGAAATCTTCACGTAGTCACTCACGTGACTCCGAAGTAAAATAGTAAGATTAAACGAGAACTTACCAGTTTGAAGTTTGATCTTTATTTTATGAGGAGTTACGTTGGTGATTACGTGCCCGCCACTCCCAACCCTCTCTCATAAAAAAGGTCATAATGGTAGTTCTCATGTTCCTCATCTTAATATGTTACTTCAATTATTGTGTTGTCTGTGATTTCATACCACTGCTTTGAAGATTGACGCGCATGCGCCCTGACGGGTCTTCTTCACGTAATCACCAACGTAACTCCTCATAAAATAAAGATCAAACTTCAAACTGGTAAGTTCTCGTTTAATCTTACTATTTTACAATGGTAAAGATGGACCCACACATTCCTTCCTTCCACCTTAGCAGCAGTTGGGGTCGTCAGGAGAACCTGGTAATGTCCCTCCCACCGAGCCTCCAAACCTTTCCTCACCCAATTCTTCACCATCACTAAATCACCAGGCTTGGCCTTAAAAGAAGAAGCCAAAGGGGGTAATTCAATGTATGCTGCTCGCACCCTGGAATGTAAATCTCTTAATACTTTAATCAAGGATGGAACATAATTGGTCATCTCTGTAGTCATATGATGGAAATTGACAACCTTTGGAGTACTTTGGTTCCATGCAGTTCTAAATGGACGTCCATATATAATTTCTGCTGGGCTTAATGATCTTGCAGGTGTAGTTCGCATCTGAAACTATGCAATAGGGAGCAATTTAAGCCAATTAGTTCCTGTCTCAGCCTTTAATTTAGCCATTTTCGTTTTTAGGGTGTTTCGCCCTTTCGACATGTCCAGCAGCCTGTGGTCGATAGTCACAGTGTAACTGCTGCTGAATGCCCAGTTCACAAAATTCTTTATTTATCTGCAGAACATTCTGGAGAAGGAGGGTGAACAGCCAGTTGTCGTGGTGCGCATTAGCACCAACGATATAGGTAAAAAACGGGATATGGTCCTACAAGGTGAATTTAGGGAGCTAGATAAACTTAAAAGTAGGACCTCAAAGGTAATAACCTCTGGATTACTACCAGTGCCACGGGCGGGTCAGAGTAGAAATAGGAGGATATTGCAGATTAATACGTGGCTTGAAAAATGGTGCAAAGGGGAGGGATTCAAATATCTAGGGCATTGGAACCAGTTCTGGGGGAGGTGGGACCAGTACAAACAGGATGGTCTGCACCTGGGCTGGAATGGAACCAATGTCCTTGGGGGAGTGTTTGCTAGTGCTGTCGGGGAGGATTTAAACTAATGTGGCAGGGGGATGGGTGCAAGAGCAGAGAGACAGAGGGGTGTAAAATGAGGGTAGAAGCACAGGCAGCAAGGTGAAAAGTAAAAGTGGCAGGCAGACAAATCCAGGGCAAAAATCAAAAAGGGCCACTTTTCAACATAATTGTATGGGGTAAGAGTGTTGTAAAAACAAACCTGAAGGCTTTGTGTCTCAATGCAAGGAGCATTCGTAATAAGGTGGATGAGTTGAATGTGCAGATAGTTATTAATGAATATGATATAGTTGGGATCACGGAGACATGGCTCGAGGGTGACCAAGGCTGGGAGCTGAACATCCAGGGATATTCAATATTCAGGAGGGATAGACAGAAATGAAAAGGAGGTGGGGTAGCGTTGCTGGTTAGAGAGGAGATTAACGCAATGGAAAGGAAGGACATTAGCTTGGAGGATGTGGAATCGATATGGGTAGAGCTGCGAAACACTAAGGGGCAGAAAACGCTAGTGGGAGTTGTGTACAGGCCACCTAACAGTAGTAGTGGAGTTGGGGATGGCATCAAACAGGAAATTAGAAATGCATGCAACAAAGGTAAAACAGTTTTAATGGGTGACCTCAATCTACATATAGATTGGGTGAATCAAATTGGCAGGGGTGCTGAGGAAGAGGATTTCTTGGAATGTATGCGGGATAGTTTTCTAAACCAACATGTAGGGGAACCAACGAGAGAGCAGGCTATTCTACACTGGGTATTGAGTAATGAGGAAGGGTTAGTTAGCAGTCTTGTTGTGCGTGGCCCCTTGGGCAAGAGTGACCATAATATGGTTGAGTTCTTCATTAGGATGGAGAGTGACATTGTTAATTCAGAAACAAGGGTCCTGAACTTAAAGAAAGGTAATTTTCATGGTATGAAACGTGAATTGGCCAAGATAGACTGGCAATTGATTCTTAAAGGGTTGACAGTGGATATGCAATGGAAGGCATTTAAAGACTGCATGGATGAACTACAACAATTGTTCATCCCAGTTTGACAAAAGATTACATCAGGGAAGGTAGTGCATCCGTGGATAACAAGGGAAAACAGGGATATTATCAAAACAAAAGATGAAGCATACAAATTAGCCAGAAAAAGCAGCCTACCAGGGTACTGGGAGAAATTCAGAATCCAGCAGAGGAGGACAAATGGCTTAATTAGCAAAGGGAAAATAGATTATGAAAGAAAACTGGCAGGGAACATAAAAACTGACTGCAAAAGTTTTTATAGATATGTGAAGATAAAAAGATTAATTAAAACATATGTAGGTCCCTTGCAGTCAGAAACAGGCGAATTGATCATGGGGAACAAGGGACATGGCAGACCAATTGAATAACTACTTTGGTTCTGTCTTCACTAAGGAAGACATAAATAATCTGCCGGAAATAGCAGGGGACCGGGGGTCAAATGAGATGGAGGAACTGAGTGAAATCCATGTTAGCTGGGAAGTGGTGTTAGGTAAATTGAATGGATTAAAGGCCGATAAATCCCCAGGGCCAGATAAGTTGCATCCTAGAGTACTTAAGGAAGTAGCCCAGAAATAGTGAATGCATTAGTGATAATTTTTCAAAACTCTTTAGATTCTGGAGTGGTTCCTGAGGATTGGAGGGTAGCTAATGTAACCCCACTTTTTAAAAAGGGAGGGAGAGAGAAAACAGGGAATTACAGACCAGTTAG
>JAXLNO010002462.1:0-35779 GCA_038087875.1 Malacoraja senta | reverse complement strand
AATCCGGCAAGGTCGCCACAAATAAGGCAAGGTCGCCACAATCCAGGCAAGGTCGCCATAAATCCGGCAAGGTCGCCACAAATCCGGCAAGGTCGCCACATCCCCGACAAGGTCGCCATTAATCCGGGAATGTCGCCATAAATCCGGCAAGGTCGCCACATTCCCGGTAAGGTCGCCATAAATCCGGCAAGGTCGCCACAAATCCGGCAAGCACGCCACATTTCCGGCAAGATCGCCACATTTCCGGCGAGGTCGCCATTAATCCGGGAATGTCGCCATAAATCCGGCAAGGTCGCCACATTTCCGGCAAGGTCGCCACATTTCCGACAAGGTCGCCATAAATTCGGCAAAGTCGCCACAAAATTGGCAGGGTCGCCACATTTCCGGCAATGTCGCCATAAATTCGGCAAGGTGGACACAAATGCGGCAAGGTCGCAATAAATCCGGCAAGGTCGCCATATTTCCGGCAAGGTCGCCATAAATCCGGCGAGGTCGCCATATTTCCGGCGAGGTCGCCATAAATCCGGCAAGGTCGCCATATTTCCGGCAAGGTCGCCATAAATCCGGCGAGGTCGCCATATTTCCGGCAAGGTCGCCATAAATCCGGCGAGGTCGCCATATTTCCGGCGAGGTCGCCATAAATCCGGCAAGGTCGCCATAAATCTGCAAAGTCACCATAACTCCGGCAAGGTCGCCGTATTTCCGGCACGGTCGCCATAAATCCGGCTGGGACGCCATAAATCCGGCAAGGTCGCCACATCCCCGGCAAGGTCGCCATGAATCTGGCAAGGTCGCCACAAATCCGTCAAGGTCGCCACATTTCAGGAAAGGTCGCTATAAATCCGGCAAGGTCGCCACAAATCTGGCAAGGTCGCCACATTTACGGCAATGTCACCATTAATCCCGGAATGTCGCCATAAATCTGGCAAGGTCGCCACATTTCGGGCAAGACCGCCATAAATCCGGCAAGGGCGCCACAAATCCGGCAAGGTCGCCACATTTCCGGCAAGATCGCCATAAATCCGGCAAGGTCGCCACAAATCCAGCAGGGTCGCCACAAATGCGGCAAGGTCGCCACATTTCCGGCAAGGTCGCCACATTTGCGGCAAGGTCGCCATAAACCCGGCAAGCTCGCCACAAATAAGGCAAGGTCGCCACAATTCCGGCAAGGTCGCCATAAATCAGGCAATGTCGCCACAAATCCGGCAAGGTCGCCACAAATCCGGCAAGCTCGCCACATTTCCGGCAAGATCGCCACATTTCCGGCGAGGTCGCCATTAATCCGGGAATGTCGCCATAAATCCGGCAAGGTCGCCACATTTCCGGCAAGGTCCCCACATTTCCGACAAGGTCGCCATAAATTCGGCAAAGTCGCCACAAAATTGGCAGGGTCGCCACATTTCCGGCAATGTCGCCATAAATCCGGCAAGGTGGACACAAATGCGGCAAGGTCGCAATAAATCCGGCAAGGTCGCCATATTTCCGGCAAGGTCGCCATAAATCCGGCGAGGTCGCCATATTTCCGGCGAGGTCGCCATAAATCCGGCAAGGTCGCCATATCTCCGGCAAGGTCGCCATAAATCCGGCGAGGTCGCCATATTTCCGGCAAGGTCGCCATAAATCCGGCGAGGTCGCCATATTTCCGGCGAGGTCGCCATAAATCCGGCAAGGTCGCCATAAATCTGCAAAGTCACCATAACTCCGGCAAGGTCGCCGTAGTTCCGGCACGGTCGCCATAAATCCGGCTGGGACGCCATAAATCCGGCAAGGTCGCCACAAATCCCACAAGGTCGCCATAAATCCGGCAAGGTCGCCACAAATCCGGCAAGGTCGCCACATTTGCGGTAAGGTCGCCATAAATCCGGCAAGGTCGCCACAAATAAGGCAAGGTCGCCACAATCCAGGCAAGGTCGCCATAAATCCGGCAAGGTCGCCACAAATCCGGCAAGGTCGCCACATCCCCGGCAAGGTCGCCATTAATCCGGGAATGTCGCCATAAATCCGGCAAGGTCGCCACATTCCCGGTAAGGTCGCCATAAATCCGGCAAGGTCGCCACAAATCCGGCAAGCACGCCACATTTCCGGCAAGATCGCCACATTTCCGGCGAGGTCGCCATTAATCCGGGAATGTCGCCATAAATCCGGCAAGGTCGCCACATTTCCGGCAAGGTCGCCACATTTCCGACAAGGTCGCCATAAATTCGGCAAAGTCGCCACAAAATTGGCAGGGTCGCCACATTTCCGGCAATGTCGCCATAAATTCGGCAAGGTGGACACAAATGCGGCAAGGTCGCAATAAATCCGGCAAGGTCGCCATATTTCCGGCAAGGTCGCCATAAATCCGGCGAGGTCGCCATATTTCCGGCGAGGTCGCCATAAATCCGGCAAGGTCGCCATATTTCCGGCAAGGTCGCCATAAATCCGGCGAGGTCGCCATATTTCCGGCAAGGTCGCCATAAATCCGGCGAGGTCGCCATATTTCCGGCGAGGTCGCCATAAATCCGGCAAGGTCGCCATAAATCTGCAAAGTCACCATAACTCCGGCAAGGTCGCCGTATTTCCGGCACGGTCGCCATAAATCCGGCTGGGACGCCATAAATCCGGCAAGGTCGCCACATCCCCGGCAAGGTCGCCATGAATCTGGCAAGGTCGCCACAAATCCGTCAAGGTCGCCACATTTCAGGAAAGGTCGCTATAAATCCGGCAAGGTCGCCACAAATCTGGCAAGGTCGCCACATTTACGGCAATGTCACCATTAATCCCGGAATGTCGCCATAAATCTGGCAAGGTCGCCACATTTCGGGCAAGACCGCCATAAATCCGGCAAGGGCGCCACAAATCCGGCAAGGTCGCCACATTTCCGGCAAGATCGCCATAAATCCGGCAAGGTCGCCACAAATCCAGCAGGGTCGCCACAAATGCGGCAAGGTCGCCACATTTCCGGCAAGGTCGCCACATTTGCGGCAAGGTCGCCATAAACCCGGCAAGCTCGCCACAAATAAGGCAAGGTCGCCACAATTCCGGCAAGGTCGCCATAAATCAGGCAATGTCGCCACAAATCCGGCAAGGTCGCCACAAATCCGGCAAGCTCGCCACATTTCCGGCAAGATCGCCACATTTCCGGCGAGGTCGCCATTAATCCGGGAATGTCGCCATAAATCCGGCAAGGTCGCCACATTTCCGGCAAGGTCCCCACATTTCCGACAAGGTCGCCATAAATTCGGCAAAGTCGCCACAAAATTGGCAGGGTCGCCACATTTCCGGCAATGTCGCCATAAATCCGGCAAGGTGGACACAAATGCGGCAAGGTCGCAATAAATCCGGCAAGGTCGCCATATTTCCGGCAAGGTCGCCATAAATCCGGCGAGGTCGCCATATTTCCGGCGAGGTCGCCATAAATCCGGCAAGGTCGCCATATCTCCGGCAAGGTCGCCATAAATCCGGCGAGGTCGCCATATTTCCGGCAAGGTCGCCATAAATCCGGCGAGGTCGCCATATTTCCGGCGAGGTCGCCATAAATCCGGCAAGGTCGCCATAAATCTGCAAAGTCACCATAACTCCGGCAAGGTCGCCGTAGTTCCGGCACGGTCGCCATAAATCCGGCTGGGACGCCATAAATCCGGCAAGGTCGCCACATCCCCGGCAAGGTCGCCATGAATCTGGCAAGGTCGCCACAAATCCGTCAAGATCGCCACATTTCAGGAAAGGTCGCTATAAATCCGGCAAGGTCGCCACAAATCCGGCAAGGTCGCCACATTTACGGCAATGTCGCCATTAATCCCGGAATGTCGCCATAAATCTGGCAAGGTCGCCACATTTCGGGCAAGACCGCCATAAATCCGGCAAGGGCGCCACAAATCCGGCAAGGTCGCCACATTTCCGGCAAGATCGCCATAAATCTGGCAAGGTCGCCATAAATCCAGCAGGGTCGCCACAAATGCGGCAAGGTCGCCACATTTCCGGCAAGGTCGCCACATTTGCGGCAAGGTCGCCATAAACCCGGCAAGCTCGCCACAAATAAGGCAAGGTCGCCACAATTCCGGCAAGGTCGCCATAAATCAGGCAATGTCGCCACAAATCCGGCAAGGTCGCCACATCCCCGGCAAGGTCGCCATTAATCCGGCAATGTCGCCATAAATCCGGCAAGGTCGCCACATTTCCGGCAAGGTAGCCATGAATCCGTCAAGGTCGCCACAAATCCGGCAGGGTCGCCACATTTTCTGCAATGTCGCCATATTTCCGGCAAGGTCACCATAAATCCGGCAAGGTCGACACAAATGCGGCAAGGTCGCAATAAATCCGGGTAGGTCGCCACATTCCCGGTAAGGTCGCCATAAATCCGGCAAGGTCGCCACAAATCCGGCAAGGTCGCCATAAATCTGCAAAGTCACCATAACTCCGGCAATGTCGCCGTATTTCCGGCACGGTCGCCATAAATCCGGCTGGGACGCCATAAATCCGGCAAGGTCGCCACTTCCCCGGCAAGGTCGCCATGAATCTGGCAAGGTCGCCACAAATCCGTCAAGGTCGCCACATTTCAGGAAAGGTCGCTATAAATCCGGCAAGGTCGCCACAAATCCGGCAAGGTCGCCACATTTACGGCAATGTCGCCATTAATCCCGGAATGTCGCCATAAATCTGGCAACGTCGCCACATTTCGGGCAAGACCGCCATAAATACGGCAAGGGCGCCACAAATCCGGCAAGGTCGCCACATTTCCGGCAAGATCGCCATAAATCTGGCAAGGTCGCCACAAATCCAGCAGGGTCGCCACAAATGCGGCAAGGTCGCCACATTTCCGGCAAGGTCGCCACATTTGCGGCAAGGTCGCCATAAACCCGGCAAGCTCGCCACATATAAGGCAAGGTCGCCACAATTCCGGCAAGGTCGCCATAAATCAGGCAATGTCGCCACAAATCCGGTAAGGTCGCCACATCCCCGGCAAGGTCGCCATTAATCCGGGAATGTCGCCATAAATCCGGCAAGGTCGCCACATTTCCGGCAAGGTCGCCATGAATCCGGCAAGGTCGCCACAAATCCGGCAGGGTCGCCACATTTCCTGCAATGTCGCCATATTTCCGGCAAGGTCACCATAAATCCGGCAAGGTCGACACAAATGCGGCAAGGTCGCAATAAATCCGGCAAGGTCGCCACATCCCCGGCAAGGTCGCCATTAATCCGGGAATGTCGCCATAAATCCGGGAAGGTCGCCACATTCCCGGTAAGGTCGCCATAAATCCGGCAAGGTCGCCACAAATCCGGCAAGGTCGCCACATTTCCGGCAAGATCGCCACATTTCCGGCAAGGTCGCCATTAATCCGGGAATGTCGCCATAAATCCGGCAAGGTCGCCACAAATCCGGCAAGGTCGCCACATTTCCGGCAAGATCGCTATAAATTCGGCAAAGTCGCCACAAATCCGGCAGGGTCGCCACATTTCCGGCAATGTCGCCATATTTCCGGCAAGGTCACCATAAATCCGGCAACGTCGACACAAATGCGGCAAGGTCGCCACATTTCCGACAAGGTCGCCATAAATTCGGCAAAGTCGCCACAAATCCGGCAGGGTCGCCACAAATCCGGCAAGGTCGCCATATTTCCGGCAAGGTCGCCCTAAATCCGGCGAGGTCGCCATATTCCCGGCGAGGTCGCCATAAATCCGGCAAGGTCGCCATATTTCCGGCAAGGTCGCCATAAAGACGGCGAGGTCTCCATATTTCCGGCAAGGTCGCCATAAATCCAGCAAGGTCGCCACAAATCCAGCAGGGTCGCCACAAATGAGGCAAGGTCGCCACATTTCCGGCAAGGTCGCCACATTTGCGGCAAGGTCGCCATAAATCCGACAAGGTCGGCATAATTCCGGCGAGGTCGCCATAAATCCGGCAAGGTCGCCATAAATCTGCAAAGTCACCATAACTCCGGCAAGGTCGCCGTATTTCCGGCACGGTCGCCATAAATCCGGCTAGGACGCCATAAATCCGGCAAGGTCGCCACATCCCCGGCAAGGTCGCCATGAATCCGGCAAGGTCGCCACAAATCCGTCAAGGTCGCCACATTTCAGGCAAGGTCGCCATATATCCGGCAAGGTCGCCACAAATCCGGCAATGTCGCCACATTTCTGGCAAGGTCGCCATTAATCCGGGAATGTCGCCATAAATCCGGCATGGTCGCCACATTCCGGGCAAGATCGCCATAAATCCGGCAAGGTAGCCACAAATCCGGCAAGGTCGCCACATTTCCAGCAAGGTCGCTATAAATCCGGCAAGGTCGCCACAAATCCAGCAGGGTCGCCACAAATGCGGCAAGGTCGCCACATTTCCGCCAAGGTCGCCACATTTCCGGCAAGGTCGCCATTAATCCGGGAATGTCGCCATAAATCCGGCAAGTTCGCCACATTCCCGGCAAGGTCGCCATAAATCAGGCAATGTCGCCACAAATCCGGCAAGGTCGCCACAAATCCGGCAAGCTCGCCACATTTCCGGCAAGATCGCCACATTTCCGGCGAGGTCGCCATTAATCCGGGAATGTCGCCATAAATCCGGCAAGGTCGCCACATTTCCGGCAAGGTCCCCACATTTCCGACAAGGTCGCCATAAATTCGGCAAAGTCGCCACAAAATTGGCAGGGTCGCCACATTTCCGGCAATGTCGCCATAAATCCGGCAAGGTGGACACAAATGCGGCAAGGTCGCAATAAATCCGGCAAGGTCGCCATATTTCCGGCAAGGTCGCCATAAATCCGGCGAGGTCGCCATATTTCCGGCGAGGTCGCCATAAATCCGGCAAGGTCGCCATATTTCCGGCAAGGTCGCCATAAATCCGGCGAGGTCGCCATATTTCCGGCAAGGTCGCCATAAATCCGGCGAGGTTGCCATATTTCCGGCGAGGTCGCCATAAATCCGGCAAGGTCGCCATAAATCTGCAAAGTCACCATAACTCCGGCAAGGTCGCCGTATTTCAGGCACGGTCGCCATAAATCCGGCTGGGACGCCATAAATCCGGCAAGGTCGCCACATCCCCGGCAAGGTCGCCATGAATCTGGCAAGGTCGCCACAAATCCGTCAAGGTCGCCACATTTCAGGCAAGGTCGCCATATATCCGGCAAGGTCGCCACAAATCCGGCAATGTCGCCACATTTCTGGCAAGGTCGCCATTAATCCGGGAATGTCGCCATAAATCCGGCATGGTCGCCACATTCCGGGCAAGATCGCCATAAATCCGGCAAGGTAGCCACAAATCCGGCAAGGTCGCCACATTTCCAGCAAGGTCGCTATAAATCCGGCAAGGTCGCCACAAATCCAGCAGGGTCGCCACAAATGCGGCAAGGTCGCCACATTTCCGCCAAGGTCGCCACATTTCCGGCAAGGTCGCCATTAATCCGGGAATGTCGCCATAAATCCGGCAAGTTCGCCACATTCCCGGCAAGGTCGCCATAAATCAGGCAATGTCGCCACAAATCCGGCAAGGTCGCCACAAATCCGGCAAGGTCGCCACATTTCCGGCAAGGTCCCCACATTTCCGACAAGGTCGCCATAAATTCGGCAAAGTCGCCACAAAATTGGCAGGGTCGCCACATTTCCGGCAATGTCGCCATAAATCCGGCAAGGTGGACACAAATGCGGCAAGGTCGCAATAAATCCGGCAAGGTCGCCATATTTCCGGCAAGGTCGCCATAAATCCGGCGAGGTCGCCATATTTCCGGCGAGGTCGCCATAAATCCGGCAAGGTCGCCATATTTCCGGCAAGGTCGCCATAAATCCGGCGAGGTCGCCATATTTCCGGCAAGGTCGCCATAAATCCGGCGAGGTTGCCATATTTCCGGCGAGGTCGCCATAAATCCGGCAAGGTCGCCATAAATCTGCAAAGTCACCATAACTCCGGCAAGGTCGCCGTATTTCAGGCACGGTCGCCATAAATCCGGCTGGGACGCCATAAATCCGGCAAGGTCGCCACATCCCCGGCAAGGTCGCCATGAATCTGGCAAGGTCGCCACAAATCCGTCAATATCGCCACATTTCAGGAAAGGTCGCTATAAATCCGGCAAGGTCGCCACAAATCCGGCAAGGTCGCCACATTTACGGCAATGTCGCCATTAATCCCGGAATGTCGCCATAAATCTGGCAAGGTCGCCACATTTCGGGCAAGACCGCCATAAATCCGGCAAGGGCGCCACAAATCCGGCAAGGTCGCCACATTTCCGGCAAGATCGCCATAAATCTGGCAAGGGCGCCACAAATCCAGCAGGGTCGCCACAAATGCGGCAAGGTCGCCACATTTCCGGCGAGGTCGCCACATTTGCGGCAAGGTCGCCATAAACCCGGCAAGCTCGCCACAAATAAGGCAAGGTCGCCACAATTCCGGCAAGGTCGCCATAAATCAGGCAATGTCGCCACAAATCCGGCAAGGTCGCCACATCCCCGGCAAGGTCGCCATTAATCCGGCAATGTCGCCATAAATCCGGCAAGGTCGCCACATTTCCGGCAAGGTCGCCATGAATCCGGCAAGGTCGCCACAAATCCGGCAGGGTCGCCACATTTTCTGCAATGTCGCCATATTTCCGGCAAGGTCACCATAAATCCGGCAAGGTCGACACAAATGCGGCAAGGTCGCAATAAATCCGGCAAGGTCGCCATTAATCCGGGAATGTCGCCATAAATCCGGGTAGGTCGCCTCATTCCCGGTAAGGTCGCCATAAATCCGGCAAGGTCGCCACAAATCCGGCAAGGTCGCCATAAATCTGCAAAGTCACCATAACTCCGGCAATGTCGCCGTATTTCCGGCACGGTCGCCATAAATCCGGCTGGGACGCCATAAATCCGGCAAGGTCGCCACTTCCCCGGCAAGGTCGCCATGAATCTGGCAAGGTCGCCACAAATCCGTCAAGGTCGCCACATTTCAGGAAAGGTCGCTATAAATCCGGCAAGGTCGCCACAAATCCGGCAAGGTCGCCACATTTACGGCAATGTCGCCATTAATCCCGGAATGTCGCCATAAATCTGGCAAGGTCGCCACATTTCGGGCAAGACCGCCATAAATCCGGCAAGGGCGCCACAAATCCGGCAAGGTCGCCACATTTCCGGCAAGATCGCCATAAATATGGCAAGGTCGCCACAAATCCAGCAGGGTCGCCACAAATGCGGCAAGGTCGCCACATTTCCGGCAAGTTCGCCACATTTGCGGCAAGGTCGCCATAAACCCGGCAAGCTCGCCACATATAAGGCAAGGTCGCCACAATTCCGGCAAGGTCGCCATAAATCAGGCAATGTCGCCACAAATCCGGCAAGGTCGCCACATCACCGGCAAGGACGCCATTAATCCGGGAATGTCGCCATAAATCCGGCAAGGTCGCCACATTTCCGGCAAGGTCGCCATGAATCCGGCAAGGTCGCCACAAATCCGGCAGGGTCGCCACATTTCCTGCAATGTCGCCATATTTCCGGCAAGGTCACCATAAATCCGGCAAGGTCGACACAAATGCGGCAAGGTCGCAATAAATCCGGCAAGGTCGCCACATCCCCGGCAAGGTCGCCATTAATCCGGGAATGTCGCCATAAATCCGGGAAGGTCGCCACATTCCCGGTAAGGTCGCCATAAATCCGGCAAGGTCGCCACAAATCCGGCAAGGTCGCCACATTTCCGGCAAGATCGCCACATTTCCGGCAAGGTCGCCATTAATCCGGGAATGTCGCCATAAATCCGGCAAGGTCGCCACAAATCCGGCAAGGTCGCCACATTTCCGGCAAGGTCGCTATAAATTCGGCAAAGTCGCCACAAATCCGGCAGGGTCGCCACATTTCCGGCAATGTCGCCATATTTCCGGCAAGGTCACCATAAATCCGGCAACGTCGACACAAATGCGGCAAGGTCGCCACATTTCCGACAAGGTCGCCATAAATTCGGCAAAGTCGCCACAAATCCGGCAGGGTCGCCACAAATCCGGCAAGGTCGCCATATTTCCGGCAAGGTCGCCCTAAATCCGGCGAGGTCGCCATATTCCCGGCGAGGTCGCCATAAATCCGGCAAGGTCGCCATATTTCCGGCAAGGTCGCCATAAAGACGGCGAGGTCTCCATATTTCCGGCAAGGTCGCCATAAATCCAGCAAGGTCGCCACAAATCCAGCAGGGTCGCCACAAATGAGGCAAGGTCGCCACATTTCCGGCAAGGTCGCCACATTTGCGGCAAGGTCGCCATAAATCCGACAAGGTCGGCATAATTCCGGCGAGGTCGCCATAAATCCGGCAAGGTCGCCATAAATCTGCAAAGTCACCATAACTCCGGCAAGGTCGCCGTATTTCCGGCACGGTCGCCATAAATCCGGCTAGGACGCCATAAATCCGGCAAGGTCGCCACATCCCCGGCAAGGTCGCCATGAATCCGGCAAGGTCGCCACAAATCCGTCAAGGTCGCCACATTTCAGGCAAGGTCGCCATATATCCGGCAAGGTCGCCACAAATCCGGCAATGTCGCCACATTTCCGGCAAGGTCGCCATTAATCCGGGAATGTCGCCATAAATCCGGCATGGTCGCCACATTCCGGGCAAGATCGCCATAAATCCGGCAAGGTAGCCACAAATCCGGCAAGGTCGCCACATTTCCAGCAAGGTCGCTATAAATCCGGCAAGGTCGCCACAAATCCAGCAGGGTCGCCACAAATGCGGCAAGGTCGCCACATTTCCGCCAAGGTCGCCACATTTCTGGCAAGGTCGCCATTAATCCGGGAATGTCGCCATAAATCCGGCAAGTTCGCCACATTCCCGGCAAGGTCGCCACAAATCCGGCAAGGTGCCACATTTCCGGCAAGGTCGCCATAAATCCGGCAAGGTCGCCACAAATCCGGCAAGGTCGCCACATTTCCGGCAATGACGCCATATTTCCGGCAAGGTCGCCATATTTCCGGCGAGGTCGCCATAAATCGGGCAAGGTCGCCATAATTCCGGCGATGTCGCCATAGTTCCGGCAAAGTCGCCATAAATCCGGCAAGTTTGCCATAAATCTGCAAAGTCGCCATAGGTCGTCGTATTTCCGGCACGGTCGTCATCAATCCTGCTACGACGCCATAAATCCGGCAAGGTCGCCATATTTCCGGCAAGGTCGCGTCGAATCCGGCAAGGTCGCCACATTTCCGGCAAGGTCGCCATAGATCCGGCAAGGTCGCCACAAATCCGGCAAATTCGCAACATTTCGGCAAGGTCGCCAGAAATCCGGCATCGTCGCCACAAATCTGGCAAGGACGCCACATTTCCGGCAAGATCGCCATGAATACGGCAAGGTCGCCACATCCCCGGCAAGGTCGCCATAAATCCGTCAAGGTCGCCAGAAATCCGGCAAGGTCGCCACAATCACAGCAAGGTCGCCATAAATCCGGCAAGGTCGCCGCAAATCCGGCAAGTTCGCCACATTTCCGGCAAGGTCGCCATAAATCCGGCAAGGTCGCCACAAATCCAGCAAGGTCGCCACAAATGCGGCAAGGTCGCCACATTTCCGGCAATGTCGCCATAAATCCGGCAAGTTCGCCACAAATCCGACAAGGTCGCCATAAATGCGGCAAGCTCGCCACATTTCCGGCAAGATCGCCATAAATCCGGCAAGGTCGCCACAAATCCGCCAAGGTCGCCACATTTCCGGCAAGATCGCCATACATCCGGCAAGGTGGCCACAAATCGGGCAAGGTCGCCACATTTCCGGCACGGTCGCCATATTTCCCGCTAAGTCACCATAAATCCGGCAAGGTCGCCACAAATGCGGCAAGGTCGCCATATTTCCGGCAAGGTCGCCAATAATCCGGCAAGGTCGCCGCAAATCCGGCAAGGTCGCCACAAATCCGGCAAGGTTGTCATATTTTCGGCTAGGTCGCCATAAATCCGGCAAGGTCGCAACGAATCCGGCAAGGTCGTAATATTTCCGGCAAGGTCGCCATAAATCCGGCAAGGTCGCCCCAAATCCGGCAAGGTCGCCATATTGCCGGCAAGGTCGCCATAAATCCGGCAAGGTCGCCACATTTCCGGCAAGATCGCCACGAATCCGGCAAGTTCGCCACAAACCAGGCAAGGTCGCCACATTTCCGGCGAGGTCGCCATACATCCGGCAAAGTCGCCAAAAATCCGGCAAGACCGCAACATTTCCGTCGAGGTCGCCATAAATCCGTCAAGGTCGCCACATATCCGGCAAGGTCGCCACATTTCCGGCAATGTCGCCATAAATCCGGCAAGTTCGCCACAAATCCGGCAAGGTCGCCATAAATCCGGCGAGGTCGCCATAAATCCGGCAAGGTCGCCACATATCCCGCAAGTTCGCCATAAATCCGGCGAGGTCACCATTTTTCCGGCAAGGTCGTCACAAATCCTGCAAGGTCGCCATAAACCGGCAAGGTCACCATATTTCCGGCACGGTGGCCATATTTCCGGCAAGGTCGCCATAAATCCGGCAAGGTCGCCATACTTCCGGCACGGTCGCCATAAATCCGGCAAGGTCGCCACAAATGCGGCAAGGTCGCCATCTTTCCTGCACGGTCGCCATAAATCCGCCAAAGTCTCCACTAATCCGGCAAGGTCTCCATAATCCCGGCAAGGTCGCCATAAATCCGGAAAGAACACCACAAATCCGGCAAGGTCGCCATATTTCCGGCAGGTTCGCCGTAATTCCGGCAAGGTCGCCACAAATCCGGCAAGGTGGCCATATTTCCGGCATGGACGCCATAAATCCGGCAAGGTGGCCACAAATCAGGGAAGGTCGCCACATTTCCGGCAAGTTCGCCATTAATCCGGGAATGTCGCCATAAATCCGGCAAGGTTGCCCCATTCCCGTCAAGGTCGCCATAAATCCGTCAAGGTCGCCACAAATCTGCAAGGTCGCCACATTTCCGGCAATGTCGCCATAAATCCGGCAAGGTCGCCACAAATCCAGCGGGGTCGCCACAAATGCGGCAAGGTCGCCACATTTCCGGCAAGGTCGTCACATTTCCGGCAAGGTAGCCATTAATCCGGGAATTTCGCCATAAATCCGGCAAGGTCGCCACATTCCCTGCAAGGTCGCCATAAATCCGGCAAGGTAGCCACAAATCTGGCAAGGTCGCCACATTTCCGGCAAGGTTGCCATAAATCCGGCAAGGTCTCCACAAATGCGGCAAGGTCGCCATAAATCCGGCAAGGTGGCCATATTTCCGGCAAGGTCGCCATATTTCCGGCGAGGTCGCCATATTTCCGGCGTGGTCGCCATAAATCGGGCAAGGTCGCCATAATTCCGGCGATGTCGCAATAGTTCCGGCAACGTCGCCATAAATCCGGCAAGTTTGCCATAAATCTGCAAAGTCGCCATAACTCCGGCAAGGTCGTCGTATTTCCGGCACGGTTCCATCAATCCGGCTACGACGCCATAAATCCGGCAAGGTCGCCATATATCCGGCAAGGTCGCGTAAAATCCGGCAAGGTCGCCACATTTCCGGCAAGGTCGCCACAAATCCGGCAAGTTCGCAACATTTCGGCAAGGTCGCCAGAAATCCAGCATCGTCGCCACAAATCTGGCATGGACGCCACATTTCCGGCAAGGTCGCCATGAATCCGGCAAGGTCGCCACATTTCCGGCAAGGTCGCCATAAATCCGGCAAGGTCGCCACAAAGTCCACAAAGTCGCCATAAATCCGGCAAGGTCGCCACAATTCCGGCAAGGTCACCACAATTCCGGCAAGGTCGACATAAATCCGGCAAGGTCGACACAAATCCGGTAAGGTCGCCACATCCCCGGCAAGGTCGCCATAAATCCGTCAAGGTCGCCACAAATCTGGCAAGGTCGCCACATTTCCGGCAAGGTCGCCATAAATCCGGCAAGGTCGCCACATATCCCACAAGGTCGCCATAAATACGGCAAGGTCGCCATTAATCCGGGAATTTCGCAATAAATCCGGCAAGGTCGCCACATTCCCGGCAAGGTCGCCATAAATCCGGCAAGGTCGCCGCAAATCCGGAAAGGTCGCCACATTTCCGACAAGGTCGCCATAAATCCGGCAAGGTCGCCACAAATCCAGCAAGGTCGCCACAAATGCGGCAAGGTCGCCACATTTCCGGCAAGATCGCCATAAATCCGGCAAGGTCGCCACAAATCCGCCAAGGTCGGCACATTTCCGGCAAGGTCGCCATAAATCCGGCAAGGTCGCCACAAATCCGGCAAGGTCGCCACATTTCCGGCAAGGTCGCCATATTTCCCGCTAGGTCAACATAAATCCGGCAAGGTCGCCACAAATGCGGCAAGGTCGCCATATTTCCGGCAAGGTCGCCATTAATCCGGCAAGGTCGCCACATTTCCGGCAAGGTGGCAATTAATCCGGGAATTTCGCAATAAATCCGGCCAGGTCGCCACATTCCCGGCAAGGTCCCCATAAATCCGGCAAGGTCGCCAGATTTCCAGCAAGGTCGCCATAAATCCGGCAAGGTCGCCACAAATCCAGCAAGGTCGCCACAAATGCGGCAAGGTCGCCACATTTCCGGCAATGTCGCCATGAATCCGGCAAGATCGCCACAAATCCGACAAGGTCGCCAGAAATCCGGCAAGGTCGCCACATTTCCGGCAAGATCGCCATAAATCCGGCAAGGTCGCCACAAATCCGCCAAGGTCGGCACATTTCCGGCAAGGTCGCCATAAATCCGGCAAGGTCGCCACAAATCCGGCAAGGTCGCCAGATTTCCGGCAAGGTCGCCATAAATCCGGCAAGGTCGCCACATATCCCACAAGGTCGCCATAAATACGGCAAGGTCGCCATTAATCCGGGAATTTCGCAATAAATCCGGCAAGGTCGCCACATTCCCGGCATCGTCGCCATAAATCCGGCAAGGTCGCCGCAAATCCGGAAAGGTCGCCACATTTCCGGCAAGGTCGCCATAAATCCGGCAAGGTCGCCACAAATCCAGCAAGGTCGCCACAAATGCGGCAAGGTCGCCACATTTCCGGCAATGTCGCCATAAATCCGGCAAGATCGCCACAAATCCGACAAGGTCGCCATAAATCCGGCAAGGTCGCCACATTTCCGGCAAGATCGCCATAAATCCGGCAAGGTCGCCACAAATCCGCCAAGGTCGGCACATTTCCGGCAAGGACGCCATAAATCCGGCAAGGTCGCCACAAATCCGGCAAGGTCGCCACATTTCCGGCAAGGTCGCCATATTTCCCGCTAGGTCAACATAAATCCGGCAAGGTCGCCACAAATGCGGCAAGGTCGCCATATTTCCGGCAAGGTCGCCATTAATCCGGCAAGGTCGCCACATTTCCGGCAAGGTCGCAATTAATCCGGGAATTTCGCAATAAATCCGGCAAGGTCGCCACATTCCCGGCAAGGTCCCCATAAATCCGGCAAGGTCGCCACATTTCCAGCAAGGTCGCCATAAATCCGGCAAGGTCGCCACAAATCCAGCAAGGTCGCTACAAATGCGGCAAGGTCGCCACATTTCCGGCAATGTCGCCATAAATCCGGCAAGATCGCCACAAATCCGACAAGGTCGCCAGAAATCCGGCAAGGTCGCCACATTTCCGGCAAGATCGCCATAAATCCGGCAAGGACGCCACAAATCCGCCAAGGTCGGCACATTTCCGGCAAGGTCGCCATAAATCCGGCAAGGTCGCCACAAATCCGGCAAGGTCGCCACATTTCTGGCAAGGTCGCCATATTTCCCGCTAGGTCAACATAAATCCGGCAAGGTCGCCACAAATGCGGCAAGGTCGCCATATTTCCGGCAAGGTCGCCATTAATCCGGCAAGGTCGCCACATTTCCGGCAAGGTCGCAATTAATCCGGGAATTTCGCAATAAATCCGGCAAGGTCGCCACATTCCCGGCAAGGTCCCCATAAATCCGGCAAGGTCGCCACATTTCCAGCAAGGTCGCCATAAATCCGGCAAGGTCGCCACAAATCCAGCAAGGTCGCCACAAATGCGGCAAGGTCGCCACATTTCCGGCAATGTCGCCATAAATCCGGCAAGATCGCCACAAATCCGACAAGGTCGCCAGAAATCCGGCAAGGTCGCCACATTTCCGGCAAGATCGCCATAAATCCGGCAAGGACGCCACAAATCCGCCAAGGTCGGCACATTTCCGGCAAGGTCGCCATAAATCCGGCAAGGTCGCCACAAATCCGGCAAGGTCGCCAGATTTCCGGCAAGGTCGCCATATTTCCCGCTAGGTAGCCACAAATGCGGCAACGTCGCCATATTTCCGGCAAGGTCGCCATTAATCCGGCAAGGTCGCCACAAATCCGGCAAGGTTGTCATATTTCCGGCTAGGTCGCCATAAATCCGGCAAGGACGCCACAAATTCAGCAAGGTCGTAATATTTCCGGCAAGGTCGCCATAAATCCGGCAAGGTCGCAACATTTCCGTCGAAGTCGCCATAAATCCGTCAGGGTCGCCACATATCCGGCAAGATCGCCACATTCCCGGCGAGGTCGCCAACAATCCGGCAAGGTCGCCATAAATCCGGCGAGGTCGCCATATTTCCGGCCAGGTCGCCATAAATCCGACTAGGTCGGCATAATTCCGGCGAGGTCGCCATATATCCGGCAAAGTCGGCATAAATCCGGCAAGGTGACCATAAATCTGTAAAGTCACCAAAACTCTGGCAAGGTCGCCGTATTTCCGGCACGGTCGCCATAAATCCGGCTAGGACGCCATAAATCCGGCAAGGTCGCCACATCCGCGGCAAGTTCGCCATGAATCCGTCAAGGTCGCCACAAGTCCGTCAAGGTCGCCGCATTTCAGGCAAGGTCGCCATATATCCGGCAAGGTCGCCACAAATCCGGCAATGTCGCCACGTTTCCGGCAAGGTCGCCATTAATCCGGGAATGTCGCCATAAATCCGGCAAGGTCGACACATTCCGGGCAAGATCGCCATAAATCCGGCAAGGTAGCCACAAATCCGGCAAGGTCGCCACATTTCCGGCAAGGTCGCCATAAATCCGGCAAGGTCGCCACAAATCCAGCAGGGTCGCCACAAATGCGGCAAGGTCGCCACATTTCCGGCAAGGTCGCCACATTTCCGGCAAGGTCGCCATTAATCCGGGAATGTCGCCATAAATCCGGCAAGGTCGCCACATTCCCGGCAAGGTCGCCATAAATCCGGCAAGGTCGCCACAAATCCGGCAAGGTCGCCACATTTCCGGCAAGCTCGCCATAAATCCGGCAAGGTCGGCACAAATCCGACAAGGTCGCCACATTTGCGGCAATGTCGCCATATTTCCGGCAAGGTCGCCATAAATCCGGCGAGGTCGCCATATTTCCGGCGAGGTCGCCATATTTCCGGCGAGGTCGCCATAAATCGGGCAGGGTCGCCATAATTCCGGCGATGTCGCCATAGTTCCGGCAAAGTCGCCATAAATCCGGCAAGTTTGCCATAAATCTGCAAAGTCGCCATAACTCCGGCAAGGTCGTCGTATTTCCGGCACGATCGCCATCAATCCGGCTACGACGCCATAAATCCGGATAGGTCGCCATATTTCCGGCAAGGTCGCGTTAAATCCGGCAAGGTCGCCACATTTCCGGCAAGGTCGCCATAAATCCGGCAAGGTCGCCACATATCCCACAAAGTCGCCATAAATCCGGCGTCGCCACAATTCCGGCAAGGTCACCACAATAAAATCCGGCAAGGTCGACACAAATCCGGTAAGGTCGCCACATCCCCGGCAAGGTCACCATAAATCCGTCAAGGTCGCCACAAATCCGTCAAGGTCGCCACATTTCAGGCAAGGTCGCCATAAATCGGGCAAGGTCGCCACAAATCCGGCAAGGTCGCCACATTTACGGCAAGGTCGCCATTAATGCGGGAATTTCGCCATAAATCCGGCAAGGTCGCCACATTCCCGGCAAGGTCGCCATAAATCCGGCAAGGTCGCCGCAAATCTGGCAAGGTCGCCACATTTCCGGCAAGGTCGCCATAAATCCGGCAAGGTCGCCACAAATCCAGGAAGGTCGCCACAAATGCGGCAAGGTCGCCACATTTCCGGCAATGTCGCCATAAATCCGGCAATTCGCCACAAATCCGACAAGGTCGCCATAAATCCGGCAAGGTCGCCACATTCCCGGCAAGGTCGCCATAAATCCGGCAAGGTCGCCACAAATCCGGCAAGGTCGCCACATTTCCGGCAAGCTCGCCATAAATCCGGCAAGGTCGGCACAAATCCGACAAGGTCGCCACATTTGCGGCAATGTCGCCATATTTCCGGCAAGGTCGCCATAAATCCGGCGAGGTCGCCATATTTCCGGCGAGGTCGCCATATTTCCGGCGAGGTCGCCATAAATCGGGCAGGGTCGCCATAATTCCGGCGATGTCGCCATAGTTCCGGCAAATTCGCCATAAATCCGGCAAGTTTGCCATAAATCTGCAAAGTCGCCATAACTCCGGCAAGGTCGTCGTATTTCCGGCACGGTCGCCATCAATCCGGCTACGACGCCATAAATCCGGCAAGGTCGCCATATTTCCGGCAAGGTCGCGTTAAATCCGGCAAGGTCGCCACATTTCCGGCAAGGTCGCCATAGATCCGGCAAGGTCGCCACAAATCCGGCAAGTTCGCAACATTTCGGCAAGGTCGCCAGAAATCCGGCATCGTCGCCACAAATCTGGCAAGGAGGCCACATTTCCGGCAAGGTCGCCATGAATCCGGCAAGGTCGCCACATTTCCGGCAAGGTTGCCATAAATCCGGCAAGGTCCGCCACATATCCCACAAAGTCGCCATAAATCCGGCGTCGCCACAATTCCGGCAAGGTCACCACAATAAATCCGGCAAGGTCGACACAAATCCGGTAAGGTCGCCACATCCCCGGCAAGGTCGCCATAAATCCGTCAAGGTCGCCACAAATCCGTCAAGGTCGCCACATTTCCGGCAAGGTCGCCATAAATCCGGCAAGGTCGCCACAAATCCAGGAAGGTCGCCACAAATGCGGCAAGGTCCGCCACATTTCCGGCAATGTCGCCATAAATCCGGCAATTCGCCACAAATCCGACAAGGTCGCCATAAATCCGGCAGGTCGCCACATTTCCGGCTGATCGCCATAAATCCGGCAAGGTCCCCACAAATCCGCCAAGGTCGCCACATTTCCGGCAAGGTCGCCATAAATCCGGCAAGGTCGCCAACAAATCCGGCAGGTCGCCACATTTCCGGCAAGGTCGCCATATTTCCCGCTAGGTCACCATAAATCCGGCAAGGTCGCCACAAATGCGGCAAGGTCGCCATATTTCCGGCAAGGTCGCCATTAATCCGGCAAGGTCGCCACAAATCCGGCAAGGTCGCCAGAAATTCGGCAAGGTTGTCATATTTCCGGCTAGGTCGCCATAAATCCGGCAAGGTCGCCACAAATCCGGCAAGGTCGTAATATTTCCCGGCAAGGTCGCCATAAATCGGGCAAGGTCGCCATAATTCCGGCGATGTCGCCATAGTTCCGGCAAAGTCGCCATAAATCCGGCAAGTTTGCCATAAATCTGCAAAGTCGCCATAACTCCGGCAAGGTCGTCGTATTTCCGGCACGGTCACCATCAATCCGGCTACGACGCCATAAATCCGGCAAGGTCGCCATATTTCCGGCAAGTTCGCGTCAAATCCGGCAAGGTCGCCACATTTCCGGCAAGGTCGCCATAGATCCGGCATGGTCGCCACAAATCCGGCAAGTTCGCAACATTTCGGCAAGGTCGCCAGAAATCCGGCATCGTCGCCACAAACCTGGCAAGGAGGCCACATTTCCGGCAAGGTCGCCATGAATCCGGCAAGGTCGCCACATTTCCGGCAAGGTCGCCATAAATCCGGCAAGGTCGCCACAAATCCCACAAAGTCGCCATAAATCCGGCGTCGCCACAATTCCGGCAAGGTCACCACAATTCCGGCAAAGTCGCCATAAATCCGGCAAGGTCGACACAAATCCGGTAAGGTCGCCACATCCCCGGCAAGGTCGCCATAAATCCGTCAAGGTCGCCACAAATCCGTCAAGGTCGCCACATTTCAGGTAAGGTCGCCATAAATCGGGCAAGGTCGCCACAAATCCGGCAAGGTCGCCACATTTACGGCAAGGTCGCCATTAATCCGGGAATTTCGCCATAAATCCGGCAAGGTCGCCACATTCCCGGCAAGGTCGCCATAAATCCGGCAAGGTCGCCGCAAATCCGGCAAGGTCGCCACATTTCCGGCAAGGTCGCCATAAATCCGGCAAGGTCGCCACAAATCCAGGAAGGTCGCCACAAATGCGGCAAGGTCGCCACATTTCCGGCAATGTCGTCATAAATCCGGCAATTCGCCACAAATCCGACAAGGTCGCCATAAATCCTGCAAGGTCGCCACATTTCCGGCATGATCGCCATAAATCCGGCAAGGTCCCCACAAATCCGCCAAGGTCGCCACATTTCCGGCAAGGTCGCCATAAATCCGGCAAGGTCGCCACAAATCCGGCAAGGTCGCCACATTTCCGGCAAGGTCGCCATATTTCCCGCTAGGTCACCATAAATCCGGCAAGGTCGCCACAAATGCGGCAAGGTCGCCATATTTCCGGCAAGGTCGCCATTAATCCGGCAAGGTCGCCACAAATCCGGCAAGGTCGCCACAAATCCCGGCAAGGTTGCATATTCCCGGCTAGGTCGCCATAAATCCGGCAAGGTCGCCACAAATCCGGCAAGGTCGTAATATTTCCGGCAAGGTCGCCATAAATCCGGCAAGGTCGCCCCAAATACGGCAAGGTCGCCATATTGCCGGCAAGGTCGCCATAAATCCGGCAGGGTCGCACATGTCCGGCAAGATCGCCATGAATCCGGCAAGTTCGCCACAAACCAGGCAAGGTCGCCACATTTCCGGCGAGGTCGCCATACATCCGGCAAAGTCGCCAAAAATCCGGCAAGATCGCAACATTTCCGTCCAGGTCGCCATATTTCCGGCCAGGTCGCCATAAATCCGACAAGGTCGGCATAATTCCGGCGAGTCGCCATATATCCCGCAAAGTCGGCATAAATCCGGCAAGGTCACCATAAATCTGCAATCACCAAAACTCCGGCAAGTTCGCCGTATTTCCGGCACGGTCGCCATAAATCCGGCTAGGACGCCATAAATCCGGCAAGGTGGCCACATCCCCGGCAAGTTCGCCATGAATCCGTCAAGATCGCCACAAATCCGTCAAGGTCGCCACATTTCAGGCAAGGTCGCCATATATCCGGCAAGGTCGCCACAAATCCGGCAATGTCGCCACATTTCCGGCAAGGCCGCCATTAATCCGGGAATGTCGCCATAAATCCGGCAAGGTCGCCACATTCCGGGCAAGATCGCCATAAATCCGGCAAGGTAGCCACAAATCCGGCAAGGTCGCCACATTTCCGGCAAGGTCGCCATAAATCCGGCAAGGTCGCCACAAATCCGCAGGGTCGCCACAAATGCGGCAAGGTCGCCACATTTCCGGCAAGGTCGCAACATTTCCGGCAAGGTCGCCATTAATCCGGGAATGTCGCCATAAATCCGGCAAGGTCGCCATACTTCCGGCAAAGCCGCCATAAATCCGGCAAGTTCGCCATAAATCTGCAAAGTCGCCATAACTCCGGCAAGGTCGTCGTATTTCCGGCAAGGTCGCCATCAATCCGGCTACGACTCCATAAATCCGGCAAGGTCGCCATATTTCTGGCAAGGTCGCCATAAATCCGTCAAGGTCGACACGAATCCGGTAAGGTCGCCACATCCCCGGCAAGGTCGCCATAAATCCGTCAAGGTCGCCACAAATCCGTCAAGGTCGCCACATTTCAGGCAAGGTCGCCATAAATCGGGCAAGGTCGCCACAATTCCGGCAAGGTCGCCACATTTCCGGCAAGGTCGCCAGTAATCCGGGAATTTCGCCATAAATCCAGCAAGGTCGCCACATTCCCGGCAAGGTCGCCATAAATCCGGCAAGGTCGCCACAATTCCGGCAAGGTCACCACAATTCCGGCAATGTCGCCATAAATCCGGCAAGGTCGACACAAATCCGGTAAGGTCGCCACATCCCCGGCAAGGTCGCCATAAATCCGTCAAGGTCGCCACAAATCCGTCAAGGTCGCCACATTTCAGGCAAAGTCGCCATAAATCGGGCAAGGTCGCCACAATTCCGGCAAGGTCGCCACATTTCCGGCAAGGTCGCCAGTAATCCGGGAATTTCGCCATAAGTCCAGCAAGGTCGCCACATTCCCGGCAAGGTCGCCATAAATCCGGCAAGGTCGCCATAAATTCGGCAAGTACGCCACAAATCCGGCAACTACGCCACAAGTCCGGCAAGGTCGCCACATTTCCGGCAAGGTCGCCATAAATCCGGTAAGGTCGCCACATATCCCACAAGGTCGCCATAAATCCGGCATGGTCGCCACAAATCCGGCAAGGTCGCCACATTTGCGGCAAGGTCGCCATAAATCCGGCATGGCCGCCACAAATACGACAAGGTCGCCACAATTCCGGCAAGGTCGCCATAAATCCGGCAAGGTCGCCACAAATCCGGTAAGGTCGCTACATCCCCGTCAAGGTCGCCATAAATCCGGTAAGGTCGCCACAAATCCGTCAAGGTCGCCACATTTCAGGCAAGGTCGCCATAAATCCGGCAAGGTCGCCGCAAATCCAGCAAGGTCGCCACAGATGCAGCAAGGTCGCCACATTTCCGGCAAGGTCGCCATAAATTCGGCGTTCGCCGCAAATCCGACAAGGTCATCATAAATCCAGCAAGGTAGCCACATTTCCGGCAAGATCGCCATAAATCCGGCAAGGTCGCCACTAATCCGGAAGGTCGCCACATTTCCGGCAAGGTCGACATAAATCCGGCAAGGTCTCCACAAATGCGGCAAGGTCGCCATAAATCCGGCAAGGTGGCCATATTTCCGGCAAGGTCGCCATAAATCCGGCGAGGTCGCCATATTTCCGGCGAGTTCGCCATAAATCCGGCAAGGTCGCCATAATTCCGGCGAGGTCGCCATACTTCCGGCGAGGTCACCATATTTCCGGTAAAGTCGCCATAAAATCCGGCAAGGTCGCCACACATCCGGCAAGGTCGCCACATTTCCGGCAAGGTTGCCATAATTCCGGCAAGGTCGCAACATTTCGGCAAGGTCGCCAGAAATCCGGCATCGTCGCCGAAAATCCGGGCAAGATCGCCACATTTCCGGCAAGGTCGCCATGAATCCGGCAAGGTCGCCACAAATCCGGCAAGGTCGCCACAAATCCGGCAAGGTCGCCACATTTCCAGCAAGGTCGCCATGAATCCGGCAAGGTCGCCACAAGTCCGGCAAGGTCGCCATAAATCCGTCAAGGTCGCCACAAATCCCACAAGGTCGCCATAAATCCGGCAACGTCGCCATAAATCTGGAAATTCGCCATAACTCCGGCACGGTCGCCGTATTTCCGGCACCGTCGCCATAAATCCGGCTAGGACGCCATAAATACGGCAAGGTCGCCATATTTACGCAAGGTTGCCACAAATCGGCAAGGTCGCCATAAATCCGGCAAGGTCGCCACATATCCCACAAGGTCGCCATAATCCGGCAAGGTCGCCACTTTTCCGGCAAGGTCGCCACATTTGCGGCAAGGTCGCCATAAATCCGGCATTGCCGCCACAAATACGACAAGGTCGCCACAATTCCGGCAAGGTCACCATAAATCCGGCAAGGTCGCCACAAATCCGGTAAGGTCGCCACCCCCGTCAAGGTCGCCATAAATCCGGCAAGGTCGCCACAAATCCGTCAAGGTCGCCACATTTCAGGCAAGGTCGCCATAAATCCGGCAAGGTCGAAACAAATCCGGCAAGGTCGCCACATTTCCGGCAAGGTCGCCATAAATCCGACAAGGTCTCCACGAATCCGGCAAGGTCGCCACATTTCCGGCAATGTCGCCATATTTCGGGCAAGGTCTCCATAAATCCTTCAAGGTCGCCACAAATGCGGCAAGGTCGCCATAAATCCGGCAAGGCCGCCATATTTCCGGCAAGGTCGCCATAAATCCGGCGAGGTCGCCATACTTCCGGCGAGGTCACCATATTTCCGGTAAAGTCGCCATAAATCCGGCAAGGTCGCCACACATCCGGCAAGGTCGCCACATTTCCGGCAAGGTCGCCATAATTCCGGCAAGGTCGCAACATTTCGGCAAGGTCGCCAGAAATACGGCATCGTCGCAGCAAATCCGGCAAGGTCGCCACATTTCCGGCAAGGTCGCCATGAATCCGGCAAGGTCGCCACAAATCCGGCAAGGTCGCCACAAATCCGGCAAGGTCGCCACATTTCCTGCAACGTCGCCATGAATCCGGCAAGGTCGCCACAAGTCCGGCAAGGTCGCCATAAATCCGTCAAGGTCGCCACAAATCCCACAAGGTCGCCATAAATCCGGCAACGTCGCCATAAATCTGCAAATTCGCCATAACTCCGGCACGGTCGCCGTATTTCCGGCACCGTCGCCATAAATCCGGCTAGGACGCCATAAATACGGCAAGGTCGCCATATTTACGGCAAGGTTGCCACAAATCCGGCAAGGTCGCCATATTTCCGTCAAGGTCGCCATAAATTCGGCAAGTTAGCCACAAATCCGGCAAGTACGCCACAAGTCCGGCAAGGTCGACACATTTCCGGCAAGGTCGCCATAAATCCGGCAAGGTCGCCACATATCCCACAAGGTCGCCATAAATCCGGCATGGTCGCCACAAATCCGGCAAGGTCGCCACGTTTGCGGCATGGTCGCCATAAATCCGGCATGGCCGCCACAAATACGACAAGGTCGCCACAATTCCGGCAAGGTCGCCATAAATCCGTCAAGGTCGCCACAAATCCGGTAAGGTCGCCACATCCCCGTCAAGGTCGCCATAAATCCGGCAAGGTCGCCACAAATCCGTCAAGGTCGCCACATTTCAGGCAAGGTCGCCATTAATCCGGCAAGGTCGCCACAAATCCGGCAAGGTCGCCACATTTCCGGCAAGGTCGCCATAAATCCGACAACGTCGCCACGGATCCGGCAAGGTCGCCACATTTCCGGCAATGTCGCCATATTTCCGGCAAAGTCTCCATAAATCCTTCAAGGTCGCCACAAATGCGGCAAGGTCGCCATGAATCCGGCAAGGTCGCCATATTTCCGGCAAGGTCGCCATAAATCCGGCGAGGTCGCCATATTTCCGGCGAGGTCGCCATAAATCGGGCAAGGTCGCCATAATTCCGGCGATGTCACCATATTTCCGGCAAATTCGCCATAAATCCGGCAAGTTTGCCATAACTCTGCAAAGTCGCCACAAATCCGGCAAGGTCGCCATATTTCCGTCAAGGTCGCCACAAATCCGGCAAGTACGCCACAAGTCCGGCAAGGTCGCCACATTCCGGCAAGGTCGCCACATTTGCGGCAAGGTCGCCATAAATCCGGCATGGCCGCCACAAATACGACAAGGTCGCCACAATTCCGGCAACGTCACCATAATCCGGCAAGGGTCGCCATAAATCCGGCAAGGTCGCCACAAATCCGTCAAGGTCGCCACATTTCAGGCAAGGTCGCCATAAACCCGGCAAGGTCGAAACAAATCCGGCAAGGTCGCCACATTTCTGGCAAGGTCGCCATAAATCCGACAATGTCTCCACGAATCCGGCAAGGTCGCCACATTTCCGGTAATGTCGCCATATTTCCGGCAAGGTCTCCATAAATCCTTCAAGGTCGCCACAAACGCGGCAAGGTCGCCATAAATACGGCAAGGCCGCCATATTTCCGGCAAGGTCGCCATAAATCCGGCGAGGTCGCCATACTTCCGGCGAGCACCATATTTCCGGTAAAGTCGCCATAAATCCGGCAAGGTCGCCACACATCCGGCAAGGTCGCCACATTTACGGCAAGGTCGCCATAATTCCGGCAAGGTCGCAACATTTCGGCAAGGTCGCCAGAAATCCGGCATCGTCGCCGCAAATCCGGCAAGGTCGCCACATTTCTGGCAAGGTCGCCATAAATCCGACAAGGTCTCCACGAATCCGGCAAGGTCGCCACATTTCCGGCAAGGTCGCCATATTTCCGGCAAGGTCTCCATAAATCCTTCAAGGTCGCCACAAATGCGGCAAGGTCGCCATAAATACGCCAAGGCCGCCATATTTCCGGCAAGGTCGCCATACATCCGGCGAGGTCGCCATACTTCCGGCGAGGTCACCATATTTCCGGTAAAGTCGCCATAAATCCGGCAAGGTCGCCACACATCCGGCAAGGTCGCCACATTTCCGGCAAGGTCGCCGTAATTCCGGCAAGGTCGCAACATTTCGGCAAGGTCGCCATAAATCCGGCAAGGTCGAAACAAATCCGGCAAGGTCGCCACATTTCCGGCAAGGTCGCCATAAATCCGACAAGGTCTCCACGAATCCGGCAAGGTCGCCACATTTCCGGCAATGTCGCCATATTTCCGGCAATGTCTCCATAAATCCTTCAAGGTCGCCACAAATGCGGCAAGGTCGCCATAAATCCGGCAAGGCCGCCATATTTCCGGCAAGGTCGCCATAAATCCGGCGAGGTCGCCATACTTCCGGCGAGGTCACCGTATTTCCGGTAAAGTTGCCATAAATCCGGCAAGGTCGCCACACATCCGGCAAGGTCGCCACATTTCCGGCAAGGTCGCCATAATTCCGGCAAGGTCGCAACATTTCGGCAAGGTCGCCAGAAATACGGCATCGTCGCAGCAAATCCGGCAAGGTCGCCACATTTCCGGCAAGGTCGCCATGAATCCGGCAAGGTCGCCACAAATCCGGCAAGGTCGCCACAAATCCGGCAAGGTCGCCACATTTCCTGCAACGTCGCCATGAATCCGGCAAGGTCGCCACAAGTCCGGCAAGGTCGCCATAAATCCGTCAAGGTCGCCACAAATCCCACAAGGTCGCCATAAATCCGGCAACGTCGCCATAAATCTGCAAATTCGCCATAACTCCGGCACGGTCGCCGTATTTCCGGCACCGTCGCCATAAATCCGGCTAGGACGCCATAAATACGGCATGGTCGCCATATTTACGGCAAGGTTGCCACAAATCCGGCAAGGTCGCCATATTTCCGTCAAGGTCGCCATAAATTCGGCAAGTTAGCCACATATCCGGCAAGTACGCCACAAGTCCGGCAAGGTCGACACATTTCCGGCAAGGTCGCCATAAATCCGGCAAGGTCGCCACATATCCCACAAGGTCGCCATAAATCCGGCATGGTCGCCACAAATCCGGCAAGGTCGCCACGTTTGCGGCATGGTCGCCATAAATCCGGCATGGCCGCCACAAATACGACAAGGTCGCCACAATTCCGGCAAGGTCGCCATAAATCCGTCAAGGTCGCCACAAATCCGGTAAGGTCGCCACATCCCCGTCAAGGTCGCCATAAATCCGGCAAGGTCGCCACAAATCCGTCAAGGTCGCCACATTTCAGGCAAGGTCGCCATTAATCCGGCAAGGTCGCCACAAATCCGGCAAGGTCGCCACATTTCCGGCAAGGTCGCCATAAATCCGACAACGTCGCCACGGATCCGGCAAGGTCGCCACATTTCCGGCAATGTCGCCATATTTCCGGCAAAGTCTCCATAAATCCTTCAAGGTCGCCACAAATGCGGCAAGGTCGCCATGAATCCGGCAAGGTCGCCATATTTCCGGCAAGGTCGCCATAAATCCGGCGAGGTCGCCATATTTCCGGCAAGGTCGCCATAAATCGGGCAAGGTCGCCATAATTCCGGCGATGTCACCATATTTCCGGCAAATTCGCCATAAATCCGGCAAGTTTGCCATAAATCTGCAAAGTCGCCACAAATCCGGCAAGGTCGCCATATTTCCGTCAAGGTCGCCACAAATCCGGCAAGTACGCCACAAGTCCGGCAAGGTCGCCACATTTCCGGCAAGGTCGCCACATTTGCGGCAAGGTCGCCATAAATCCGGCATGGCCGCCACAAATACGACAAGGTCGCCACAATTCCGGCAACGTCACCATAAATCCGGCAAGGTCGCCATAAATCCGGCAAGGTCGCCACAAATCCGTCAAGGTCGCCACATTTCAGGCAAGGTCGCCATAAACCCGGCAAGGTCGAAACAAATCCGGCAAGGTCGCCACATTTCTGGCAAGGTCGCCATAAATCCGACAATGTCTCCACGAATCCGGCAAGGTCGCCACATTTCCGGTAATGTCGCCATATTTCCGGCAAGGTCTCCATAAATCCTTCAAGGTCGCCACAAACGCGGCAAGGTCGCCATAAATACGGCAAGGCCGCCATATTTCCGGCAAGGTCGCCATAAATCCGGCGAGGTCGCCATACTTCCGGCGAGCACCATATTTCCGGTAAAGTCGCCATAAATCCGGCAAGGTCGCCACACATCCGGCAAGGTCGCCACATTTACGCAAGGTCGCCATAATTCCGGCAAGGTCGCAACATTTCGGCAAGGTCGCCAGAAATCCGGCATCGTCGCCGCAAATCCGGCAAGGTCGCCACATTTCTGGCAAGGTCGCCATAAATCCGACAAGGTCTCCACGAATCCGGCAAGGTCGCCACATTTCCGGCAAGGTCGCCATATTTCCGGCAAGGTCTCCATAAATCCTTCAAGGTCGCCACAAATGCGGCAAGGTCGCCATAAATACGCCAAGGCCGCCATATTTCCGGCAAGGTCGCCATAAATCCGGCGAGGTCGCCATACTTCCGGCGAGGTCACCATATTTCCGGTAAAGTCGCCATAAATCCGGCAAGGTCGCCACACATCCGGCAAGGTCGCCACATTTCCGGCAAGGTCGCCGTAATTCCGGCAAGGTCGCAACATTTCGGCAAGGTCGCCATAAATCCGGCAAGGTCGAAACAAATCCGGCAAGGTCGCCACATTTCCGGCAAGGTCGCCATAAATCCGACAAGGTCTCCACGAATCCGGCAAGGTCGCCACATTTCCGGCAATGTCGCCATATTTCCGGCAATGTCTCCATAAATCCTTCAAGGTCGCCACAAATGCGGCAAGGTCGCCATAAATCCGGCAAGGCCGCCATATTTCCGGCAAGGTCGCCATAAATCCGGCGAGGTCGCCATACTTCCGGCGAGGTCACCGTATTTCCGGTAAAGTTGCCATAAATCCGGCAAGGTCGCCACACATCCGGCAAGGTCGCCACATTTCCGGCAAGGTCGCCATAATTCCGGCAAGGTCGCAACATTTCGGCAAGGTCGCCAGAAATACGGCATCGTCGCAGCAAATCCGGCAAGGTCGCCACATTTCCGGCAAGGTCGCCATGAATCCGGCAAGGTAGCCACAAATCCGGCAAGGTCGCCACAAATCCGGCAAGGTCGCCACATTTCCTGCAACGTCGCCATGAATCCGGCAAGGTCGCCACAAGTCCGGCAAGGTCGCCATAAATCCGTCAAGGTCGCCACAAATCCCACAAGGTCGCCATAAATCCGGCAACGTCGCCATAAATCTGCAAATTCGCCATAACTCCGGCACGGTCGCCGTATTTCCGGCACCGTCGCCATAAATCCCGGCTAGGACGCCATAAATACGGCATGGTCGCCATATTTACGGCAAGGTTGCCACAAATCCGGCAAGGTCGCCATATTTCCGTCAAGGTCGCCATAAATTCGGCAAGTTAGCCACATATCCGGCAAGTACGCCACAAGTCCGGCAAGGTCGACACATTTCCGGCAAGGTCGCCATAAATCCGGCAAGGTCGCCACATATCCCACAAGGTCGCCATAAATCCGGCATGGTCGCCACAAATCCGGCAAGGTCGCCACGTTTGCGGCATGGTCGCCATAAATCCGGCATGGCCGCCACAAATACGACAAGGTCGCCACAATTCCGGCAAGGTCGCCATAAATCCGTCAAGGTCGCCACAAATCCGGTAAGGTCGCCACATCCCCGTCAAGGTCGCCATAAATCCGGCAAGGTCGCCACAAATCCGTCAAGGTCGCCACATTTCAGGCAAGGTCGCCATTAATCCGGCAAGGTCGCCACAAATCCGGCAAGGTCGCCACATTTCCGGCAAGGTCGCCATAAATCCGACAACGTCGCCACGGATCCGGCAAGGTCGCCACATTTCCGGCAATGTCGCCATATTTCCGGCAAAGTCTCCATAAATCCTTCAAGGTCGCCACAAATGCGGCAAGGTCGCCATGAATCCGGCAAGGTCGCCATATTTCCGGCAAGGTCGCCATAAATCCGGCGAGGTCGCCATATTTCCGGCAAGGTCGCCATAAATCGGGCAAGGTCGCCATAATTCCGGCGATGTCACCATATTTCCGGCAAATTCGCCATAAATCCGGCAAGTTTGCCATAAATCTGCAAAGTCGCCACAAATCCGGCAAGGTCGCCATATTTCCGTCAAGGTCGCCACAAATCCGGCAAGTACGCCACAAGTCCGGCAAGGTCGCCACTTTCCGGCAAGGTCGCCACATTTGCGGCAAGGTCGCCATAAATCCGGCATGGCCGCCACAAATACGACAAGGTCGCCACAATTCCGGCAACGTCACCATAAATCCGGCAAGGTCGCCATAAATCCGGCAAGGTCGCCACAAATCCGTCAAGGTCGCCACATTTCAGGCAAGGTCGCCATAAACCCGGCAAGGTCGAAACAAATCCGGCAAGGTCGCCACATTTCTGGCAAGGTCGCCATAAATCCGACAATGTCTCCACGAATCCGGCAAGGTCGCCACATTTCCGGTAATGTCGCCATATTTCCGGCAAGGTCTCCATAAATCCTTCAAGGTCGCCACAAACGCGGCAAGGTCGCCATAAATACGGCAAGGCCGCCATATTTCCGGCAAGGTCGCCATAAATCCGGCGAGGTCGCCATACTTCCGGCGAGCACCATATTTCCGGTAAAGTCGCCATAAATCCGGCAAGGTCGCCACACATCCGGCAAGGTCGCCACATTTACGCAAGGTCGCCATAATTCCGGCAAGGTCGCAACATTTCGGCAAGGTCGCCAGAAATCCGGCATCGTCGCCGCAAATCCGGCAAGGTCGCCACATTTCTGGCAAGGTCGCCATAAATCCGACAAGGTCTCCACGAATCCGGCAAGGTCGCCACATTTCCGGCAAGGTCGCCATATTTCCGGCAAGGTCTCCATAAATCCTTCAAGGTCGCCACAAATGCGGCAAGGTCGCCATAAATACGCCAAGGCCGCCATATTTCCGGCAAGGTCGCCATAAATCCGGCGAGGTCGCCATACTTCCGGCGAGGTCACCATATTTCCGGTAAAGTCGCCATAAATCCGGCAAGGTCGCCACACATCCGGCAAGGTCGCCACATTTCCGGCAAGGTCGCCGTAATTCCGGCAAGGTCGCAACATTTCGGCAAGGTCGCCATAAATCCGGCAAGGTCGAAACAAATCCGGCAAGGTCGCCACATTTCCGGCAAGGTCGCCAAAAATCCGACAAGGTCTCCACGAATCCGGCAAGGTCGCCACATTTCCGGCAATGTCGCCATATTTCCGGCAAGGTCTCCATAAATCCTTCAAGGTCGCCACAAATGCGGCAAGGTCGCCATAAATCCGGCAAGGCCGCCATATTTCCGGCAAGGTCGCCATAAATCCGGCGAGGTCGCCATACTTCCGGCGAGGTCACCGTATTTCCGGTAAAGTTGCCATAAATCCGGCAAGGTCGCCACACATCCGGCAAGGTCGCCACATTTCCGGCAAGGTCGCCATAATTCCGGCAAGGTCGCAACATTTCGGCAAGGTCGCCAGAAATACGGCATCATCGCAGCAAATCCGGCAAGGTCGCACATTTCCGGCAAGGTCGCCATGAATCCGGCAAGGTCGCCACAAATCCGGCAAGGTCGCCACAAATCCGGCAAGGTCGCCACATTTCCTGCAACGTCGCCATGAATCCGGCAAGGTCGCCACAAGTCCGGCAAGGTCGCCATAAATCCGTCAAGGTCGCCACAAATCCCACAAGGTCGCCATAAATCCGGCAACGTCGCCATAAATCTGCAAATTCGCCATATCTCCGGCACGGTCGCCGTATTTCCGGCACCGTCGCCATAAATCCGGCTAGGACGCCAGAAATACGGCAAGGTCGCCATATTTACGGCAAGGTTGCCACAAATCCGGTAAGGTCGCCATATTTCCGTCAAGGTCGCCATAAATTCGGCAAGTTAGCCACAAATCCGGCAAGTACGCCACAAGTCCGGCAAGGTCGACACATTTCCGGTAAAGTCGCCATAAATCCGGCAAGGTCGCCACACATCCGGCAAGGTCGCCACATTTACGGCAAGGTCGCCATAATTCCGGCAAGGTCGCAACATTTCGGCAAGGTCGCCAGAAATCCGGCATCGTCGCCGCAAATCCGGCAAGGTCGCCACATTTCTGGCAAGGTCGCCATAAATCCGACAAGGTCTCCACGAATCCGGCAAGGTCGCCACATTTCCGGCAAGGTCGCCATATTTCCGGCAAGGTCTCCATAAATCCTTCAAGGTCGCCACAAATGCGGCAAGGTCGCCATAAATACGCCAAGGCCGCCATATTTCCGGCAAGGTCGCCATAAATCCGGCGAGGTCGCCATACTTCCGGCGAGGTCACCATATTTCCGGTAAAGTCGCCATAAATCCGGCAAGGTCGCCACACATCCGGCAAGGTCGCCACATTTCCGGCAAGGTCGCCGTAATTCCGGCAAGGTCGCAACATTTCGGCAAGGTCGCCATAAATCCGGCAAGGTCGAAACAAATCCGGCAAGGTCGCCACATTTCCGGCAAGGTCGCCAAAAATCCGACAAGGTCTCCACGAATCCGGCAAGGTCGCCACATTTCCGGCAATGTCGCCATATTTCCGGCAAGGTCTCCATAAATCCTTCAAGGTCGCCACAAATGCGGCAAGGTCGCCATAAATCCGGCAAGGCCGCCATATTTCCGGCAAGGTCGCCATAAATCCGGCGAGGTCGCCATACTTCCGGCGAGGTCACCGTATTTCCGGTAAAGTTGCCATAAATCCGGCAAGGTCGCCACACATCCGGCAAGGTCGCCACATTTCCGGCAAGGTAGCCATAATTCCGGCAAGGTCGCAACATTTCGGCAAGGTCGCCAGAAATACGGCATCATCGCAGCAAATCCGGCAAGGTCGCCACATTTCCGGCAAGGTCGCCATGAATCCGGCAAGGTCGCCACAATCCGGCAAGGTCGCCACAAATCCGGCAAGGTCGCCACATTTCCTGCAAACGTCGCCATGAATCCGGCAAGGTCGCCACAAGTCCGGCAAGGTCGCCATAAATCCGTCAAGGTCGCCACAAATCCCACAAGGTCGCCATAAATCCGGCAACGTCGCCATAAATCTGCAAATTCGCCATAACTCCGGCACGGTCGCCGTATTTCCGGCACCGTCGCCATAAATCCGTCTAGGACGCCAGAAATACGGCAAGGTCGCCATATTTACGGCAAGGTTGCCACAAATCCGGTAAGGTCGCCATATTTCCGTCAAGGTCGCCATAAATTCGGCAAGTTAGCCACAAATCCGGCAAGTACGCCACAAGTCCGGCAAGGTCGACACATTTCCGCAAGGTCGCCATAAATCCGGCAAGGTCGCCACATATCCCACAAGGTCGCCATAAATCCGGCATGGTCGCCACAAATCCGGCAAGGTCGCCACGTTTGCGGCATGGTCGCCATAAATCCGGCATGGCCGCCACAAATACGACAAGGTCGCCACAATTCCGGCAAGGTCGCCATAAATCCGGCAAGGTCGCCACAAATCCGGTAAGGTCGCCACATCCCCGTCAAGGTCGCCATAAATCCGGCAAGGTCGCCACAAATCCGTCAGGTCGCCACATTTCAGGCAAGGTCGCCATAAATCCGGCAAGGTCGCCACAAATCCGGCAAGGTCGCCACATTTCCGGCAAGGTCGCCGTAAATCCGACAACGTCGCCACGGATCCGGCAAGGTCGCCACATTTCCGGCAATGTCGCCATATTTCCGGCAAAGTCTCCATAAATCCTTCAAGGTCGCCACAAATGCGGCAAGGTCGCCATAAATCCGGCAAGGTCGCCATATTTCCGGCAAGGTCGCCATAAATCCGGCGAGGTCGCCATATTTCCGGCGAGGTCGCCATAAATCGGGCAAGGTCGCCATAATTCCGGCGATGTCACCATATTTCCGGCAAATTCGCCATAAATCCGGCAAGTTTGCCATAAATCTGCAAAGTCGCCACAAAGCCGGCAAGGTCGCCATATTTCCGTCAAGGTCGCCATAAATTCGGCAAGGTAGCCACAAATCCGGCAAGTACGCCACAAGTGCGGCAAGGTCGCCACATTTCCGGCAAGGTCGCCACATTTGCGGCAAGGTCGCCATAAATCCGGCATGGCCGCCACAAATACGACAAGGTCGCCACAATTCCGGCAACGTCACCATAAATCCGGCAAGGTCGCCATAAATCCGGCAAGGTCGCCACAAATCCGTCAAGGTCGCCACATTTCAGGCAAGGGTCGCCATAAACCCGGCAAGGTCGAAACAAATCCGGCAAGGTCGCCACATTTCTGGCAAGGTCGCCATAAATCCGACAATGTCTCCACGAATCCGGCAAGGTCGCCACATTTCCGGTAATGTCGCCATATTTCCGGCAAGGTCTCCATAAATCCTTCAAGGTCGCCACAAACGCGGCAAGGTCGCCATAAATACGGCAAGGCCGCCATATTTCCGGCAAGGTCGCCATAAATCCGGCGAGGTCGCCATACTTCCGGCGAGCACCATATTTCCGGTAAAGTCGCCATAAATCCGGCAAGGTCGCCACACATCGGTAAGGTCGCCACATTTACGGCAAGGTCGCCATAATTCCGGCAAGATCGCAACATTTCGGCAAGGTCGCCAGAAATCCGGCATCGTCGCCGGCAAATCCGGCAAGGTCGCCACATTTCTGGCAAGGTCGCCATAAATCCGACAAGGTCTCCACGAATCCGGCAAGGTCGCCACATTTCCGGCAATGTCGCCATATTTCCGGCAAGGTCTCCATAAATCCTTCAAGGTCGCCACAAATGCGGCAAGGTCGCCATAAATACGGCAAGGCCGCCATATTTCCGGCAAGGTCGCCATAAATCCGGCGGAGGTCGCCATACTTTCCGGCGAGGTCACCATATTTCCGGTAAAGTCGCCATAAAATCCGGCAAGGTCGCCACACATCCGGCAAGGTCGCCACATTTCCGGCAAGGTCGCCGTAATTCCGGCAAGGTCGCAACATTTCGGCAAGGTCGCCAGAAATCCGGCATCGTCGCCGCAAATCCGGCAAGGTCGCCACATTTCCGGCAAGGTCACCATGAATCCGGCAAGGTCGCCACAAATCCGGCAAAGTTGCCACAAATCCGGCAAGGTCGCCACATTTCCAGCAAGGTCGCCATGAATCCTGCAAGGTCGCCACAAGTCCGGCAAGGTCGCGATAAATCCGTCAAGGTCGCCACATTTCCGGCAAGGTCGCCATGAATCCGGCAAGGTCGCCACATTTACGGCAAATCGCCATAAATCCGGCAAGGTCGCCACAAATCCCACAAGGTCGCCTTAAATCCGGCAAGGTCGCCAAAAATCCGGCAAGGTCGCCACATTTCCGGCAAGGTCGCCATTAATCCGGCAAGGTCGCCACATATCCCACAAGGTCGCCATAAATACGGCATGGTCGCCACAAATCCGGCAAGGTCGCCACATTTGCGGCAAGGTCGCCATAAATCCGGCATGGCCACCACAAATGCGACAAGGTCGCCACAATTCCGGCAAGGTCGCCATAAATCCGGCAAGGTCGCCACAAATCCGGTAAGGTCGCCACATCCCCGTCAAGGTCGCCATAAATCCGACAAGGTCTCCACGAATCCGGCAAGGTCGCCACATTTCCGGCAATGTCGCCATAATTCCGG
>JAXLNO010002461.1:0-99396 GCA_038087875.1 Malacoraja senta | reverse complement strand
CAGACTGGGCCCCCATCTCCACACGCTGGCATTGAAACGCCCAACTCCAGTACCAAGTCTGTTGAGCTTCACCCGTGCTCCTCTGGGGAGCTCAGACCCTGGACAGCTTTTATCTGGTGAAGAGATGTAGCTGTGTAATGGAGATGAGGTTGCCTTCCACTCATGTGACCACTTGGTGGCTATCCAGAGTGCTTTTGTCTCAGTTGGCTGGATGGATGGATGCTAGGAGTTGTTTTCCATGTGGAGCAAAGGGATGGCGGGACTTCAGTCAGAGTGGCCTCTGCTCTCTGCTGATAGCCTGATGGAGGAGGTGATCTGGGTCTATGGCACGATGAGATGTTGCCAGAGTTGCTGCTTTTCTTCGGATCCCTGCTGGCGGAATGCCTGCAAGTATAAGGAGCTGCTCGACTGGAGTAGGTTGAAGGCACCCAGTGATGGTTCACAAGGTGCTGTTCAGGCTCGTGTCTACCAGGCTAGTATGTCTACTTCTACTCCATACGGGTGCGCAGTACTCAGCTGGGGCATACCCAAGAGCTAAGGCAGAGGTGTGAAGAGTTGATGGACTGGCTCCCCAACTTGTTCCTGCCAGGCGTCGGATGAGGCCGCTACGTGCCAGGACCTTGTCGCGGAGACCAGCCAGGTGTTGACGAAATGTACGCGACCTGTCCAGCTTTACGCCGAGGTAAGTGGGTGTTTATTGGAAGTCCAAGCGCCTGTTGGAGATACAGCATGGAAACAGGCCTTTCGGCCCACCGAGTCAGCGCCGACCAACGATTGCCCGCACACAACCACTATCCTACACACACTAGGGACAATTTACATGTGGACTATGCCAATTAACCTACGATCCCCACGTCTTTGGATTGTGGGAGGAAACCGGAACGCCCGGGAAAACCCACGCAGGTCAGGGGGAGAACGCGCAAACTCCGTACAGATAGCAGGTACATGTACAGTCTTTCCACCAACTGGACAGCACGCAATCTCCCTTGGTACACGTGACAATAAACTAAACTACATATGATATAAGAATTGGTTGACTGGGCTTGTATTCACTGGAATTTAGAAGGATGAGAGGGAATCTTTCAAATCAATTCAATCTTTAATTGTCATTGTGCAGTGTACAGTACAGAGACAACAAAATGCAGTTAGCATCTCAACCAGAAGAGCGAACTTAGGAATAATCAGCAGTAAAATATATATTTGTACAGCAGTTGTGTAGTACAATTTTTCTGGGGGAAGGAGTATCCGGGGGGGGGGGAGGTGACGGGCAATCACCGAGGTGCAGAGTTCAGTAGTGTAACAGCCGCAGGGAAGAAGCTGTTCCTGAACCTGCTGGTTCGGCAACGGAGGGACCTGTAGCGCCTCCCGCATGGGAGGACGGTAAACAGTCTGTGGTTGGGGTGAGAGCAGTCCATGACGATGCTGCGCGCCCTTCGCAGACATTGCTTGCTTTGGACAGACTCAATGGAGGGCAGTGAGGAACCGGTGATGCGTTGGGCGGTTTTCACCACCCTCTGCAGTGCTTTCCGGTCGGAGACAGAGCAGTTGCCATACCATACTGTGATACAGTTGGTAAGGATGCTCTCGATGGTGCAGCGGTAGAAGTTCACCAGAATCTGAGGAGACAGATGGATCGTCTTTAGTCTCCTCAGGAAGAAGATACGCTGGTGCACCTTCTTGGCCAGTGTTGATGTATTGTGGGTCCAAGAGAGGTCATCAGAGATGTTGACCCCCAGAAACCTGAAGCTGGAAACACGTTCCACCTCCGTCCCGTTAATATGGATGGGGGTGTGCGTTCAACGCCTAGACACCCTGTAGTCCACAATGAGCTCCTTGGTCTTGGAGTTAAGGGCCAGGTTGTTTTCAGCGCACCATGCTGCTAGGAGCTGAACCTCCCTATTGGCCGACTCATCGTTATCGCTGATGAGGCCAATCATCGTTGTATCATCTGCATACTTGATGATGGTGTTAGAACCATGTACAAGTGTGCAGTCGTAGGTGAAGAGGGAGTAGAGGAGTGGGCTCAGTACACAGCCCTGTGGAACGCCGGTGTTCAGGGTGAGGTTTGAAGAGGTGTGGTTGTCCAACCTAACAGACTGGGGTCTGTTAGTTAGGAAGTCCAGTAACCAGTTGCAGAGGGAGGAGTTGATGCCCAGGTCGCTGAGTTTGGTGATCAGTTTTGAGGGGATAATGGTGTTGAATGCTGAGCTATAGTCGATGAACAGCATTCTCACGTAGGTGTTTGTGTTGTCGACTTGGGAGAGGGCGGAGTGGAGTGCTGTTGAGATGGCATCCTCCGTACTCCTGTTCTTGCGGTAGGCAAACTGATAGGGGTCCAGTGTGGGAGGTAGGCAGCCTTTGAGGTGTGCCAGGACCAGCCTCTCGAAGCACTTGGTGATGATGGGAGTAAGTGTAACTGGGCGGAAGTCAGTCAAGTCAAGTCAAGTCACATTTATTTATATAGGACATTTAAAAAACAACTCGTTGGCCAAAGTGCTTTACATTTGTTAGAAGAATAGCATAAACAAAACAAACTACATAATATATACATGTAGCCCTCACTCAGAGGATGTCAGGAAAGGTTTGGGAGTATAGATAAGTCTTTAGTCTTGACTTAAAAGAGTCGATGGAGGGGGCAGTTCTGATGGGAAAGGGGACGCTGTTCCACAGTCTAGGGGCTGCAACCGCATAGGCGCGGTCGCCCCTGAGCTTATGCCTAGACCGTGGGATATTCAGCAACCCCAAGTCAGCCGATCTGAGGGGCCTGGAGGTGGAGTGGTGGGTGAGAATACTTTTTATGTAGGTGGGGGCAAGCCCATTGAGGGCTTTGTAGACATGGAGGAGGATCTTGAAGTTTATACGGAACCGCACAGGGAGCCAGTGGAGAGAGGCCAGGATCGGGGTGATGTGGTCCTTTTTTCGGGTGCCCGTCAGGAGTCTCGCTGCGGCGTTTTGGACCAGTTGCAGGCGGGACAGGGAAGATTGGCTGATGCCAGAAGGAGTTGCAGTAATCTAGGCGGGAGGAGATGAATGTGTGGATGATCTTTTCGAGGTCATCAGACTGGAGGAATTGTTTTATTATAGCTATCGTCCAAAGCTGAAAGAAGCTAGCTTTTACCACGGCATTGACTTGTTTGTCAAATTTCAGTGCTGAGTCAAATATCACGCCAAGTCATTAAGGCTCGCCGCAGTGGAGTGTTTGGCACCGGCACGATGGAGGTGGTTTTAAGGCACGTGGGGACAACTGCTTGGGCAACTTAGAGAAACATATAAAATTCTTTAGTGATTGGACAGGCTAGATGCAAGGAAAATGTTCCCGATGTTGGGGGTAGCCCAGAACCAGGGGCAACACACAGTTTAAGAATTAGGGGTCAGCTATTTAGGACTGAGATGAGGAGAACATATTCCACCCAGAGAGTTGTGAATCCGTGGGATTCTCTGCCTCAGAAGGCAGTGGAGGCCAATTCTCTGGATGCTTTCATAGATACATAGAAAATAGGTGCAGGAGTAGGCCATTCGGCCCTTCGAGCCTGCACCGCCATTCAATACGATCATGGCTGATCATCCAACTCAGTATCCCGTACCTGCCTTCTCTCCATACCCCCTGATCCCTTTAGCCACAAGGGCCACATCTAATTCCCTCTTAAATATAGCCAATGAACTGGCCTCAACTACCCTCTGTGGCAGAGAGTTCCAGAGATTCACCACTCTCTGTGTGAAAAAGTTTTTCCTCATCTCGGTCTTAAAGGATTTCCCCCTTATCCTTAAGCTGTGACCCCTTGTCCTGGACTTCCCCAACATCGGGAACAATCTTCCTGCATCTAGCCTGTCCAACCCCAAAAGAATTTTGTACGTTTCTATAAGATCCCCTCTCAATCTCCTGAATTCTAGCGAGTATAAGCCAAGTCTATCCAGTCTTTCTTCATATGAAAGTCCTGACATCCCAGGAATCAGTCTGGTGAACCTTCTCTGCACTCCCTCTATGCTATAATGTCCTTCCTCAGATTTGGAGACCAAAACTGTACGCAATACTCCAGGTGTGGTCTCACCAAGACCCTGTACAACTGCAGTAGAACCTCCCTGCTCCTATACTCAAATCCTCTTGCTATGAAGGCCAACATACCATTCGCTTTCTTCACTGCCTGCTGCACCTGCATGCCTACTTTCAATGACTGGTGTACCATGACACCCAGGTCTCGCTGCATCTCCCCATTTCCTAATCGGCCACCATTTAGATAATAGTCTGCCTTCCCGTTTTTGCTACCAAAGTGGATAACCTCACATTTATCCACATTATACTGCATCTGCCAAACATTTGCCCACTCACCCAGCCTATCCAAGTCACCTTGCAGTCTCCTAGCATCCTCCTCACAGCTAACACTGCCCCCCAGCTTAGTGTCATCCGCAAACTTGGAGATGTTGCTTTCAATTCCCTCGTCCAGATCATTAATATAAATTCTAAATAGCTGGGGTCCCAGCACTGAGCCTTGCGGTACCCCACTAGTCACTGCCTGCCATTGTGAAAAGGACCCGTTTACTCCTACTCTTTGCTTCCTGTTTGCCAGCCAGTTCTCTATCCACATCAATACTGAACCCCCAATACCGTGTGATTTAAGTTTGTATCCTAATCTCTTATGTGGTACCTTGTCGAAAGTCTTCTGAAAGTCCAGATACAACACATCCACTGGTTCTCCCCTATCCACTCTACTAGTTACATCCTCGAAAAATTCTATAAGATTCGTCAGACACGATTTACCTTTCGTAAATCCATGCTGACTTTGTCCAATGATTTCACCACTTTCCAAATGTGCTGCTATCCCATCTTTAATAAGTGACTCTAGCAGTTTCCCCACTACCGATGTTAGACTAACTGGTCTGTAATTCCCCGTTTTCTCTCTCCCTCCCTTCTTAAAAAGTGGGGTTACGTTTGCTACCCTCCAATCCTCAGGAACTACTCCAGAATCTAAGACAGTTAGAGTTAGCTCTTAGTGCTAACGGAATCAAGGGATATGGGGAGAAGGCAGGAACGGGGAACTGATTGTGGATAATCATATTTGAATTGCGGTGCTGGCTCGAAGGGCCGAATGGTCTACTCCTGCAACTATTTTCTATGTTTCTAAGTGTGTGGCAAAGAACTGCAGATGCTGGTTTAAAATTGATGATGGACACAAAGTGCTGGAGTAACTCAGCGGGTCAGGCAGCAACTCTGGAGAATGTGTTACAAAGTGCTGGAGTAACTCAGCAGATCAGGCAGCATCTATGGAGAACGTGGACAGGTACAAAGTGGTGGGGTATCTCAGTGGGTCAGGCAGCATCTCTGGAGAATGTAGACAGGTACAAAGTGATGGAGTAACTCAGTGGGTCAGGCAGCATCTCTGCAGAATGTGGACAGGTACAAAGTGCTGGAGTAACTCAGCGGGACAGGCATCTGCAGTTCCTTCCTCCACAACTCTCTGCGATTACCTGCGGGTCTTGGACGGAGCTGTTCCTAAACCGTGCTGTGATTCATCCCGATAAAAAGCCTTCTATTGTGGGGAGGGAGAGAGCGAGAGAGAGAGAGGAAGGGGGTGAGGGAGGGGGTGAGGAGTGAAGGGGAGAACTTCCCAAAACGTTATTCTGCAAGTCAATAGACAACAGATGCAGGAGTAGGCCATTCAGCCCTTCGAGATAGCACCGACATTCACTGTGATCATGGCTGATCATCCACAATCAGTACCCCGTTCCTGTCTTCTCCCCGTATCCCCTGACACCGCTATCTTTATGAGCCCTATCTAGCTCTCTCTTGAAAGTATCCAGAGAACCGGCCTCCACCGGCCTCTGAGGCAGAGAATTCCACAGACTCACAACTCTCTGGATGAAAAAGTGTTTCCTCATCTCCATTCTAAATGGCTTACCCCTTATTCTTAAACTGTGGCCACTGGTTCTGAGCTCCCACAACATCGGGAACATGTTTCCTGCCTCTAGAGTGTCCAAACACTTAATAATCTTATATGTTTCAATGAGTCCCTCTCATCCTTCTAAATTCCAGAGCATACAAATCCAGCCGCTTCATTCTCTCAGCATATGACAGTCCCGCCATCTCGGGAATTAATCTTGTGAACCTACACTGCACTCCCTCAGTACCAAGAATGTCCTTCCTCAAATTTGGAGACCAAAGCTACACACTTTTTGGTTTTATTCTGCTTATATGTTTTGTAATCTGCTTATAAAATTTTGTAAGGCGTCCTTGAGAGTCTTTGAAAGGTGCCCATAAGTATAATGTTAAGAATAATAATAACAATACTCCAGGTGTGGTCTCACTAGGACACTATACAACTGGATAAGGACCTCTTTACTCCTATACTCAACTCCTCTTGTTATGAAGGCCAAAATGCCATTTGCTTTCTTCACTGCCTGCTGTATCTGCATGCTTACTTTCATTGACTGATGAACAAGGACACACAGATCCTGTTGTACTTCCCCTTTTTCCAACTTGACACCATTCAGATAGTAATCTGCCTTCCTGTTTTTGCTACCAAAGTGGATAACTTCACGTTTATCCACATTTAACTGCATCTGCCATGCATCTGCCCATTCACCCAACCAGTCCAAGTCACCCTGCATTCTCATAGCATCCTCCTCACAGTTCACACTGCCACCCAGCTTTGTGTCATCTGCAAATTTGCTAATGTTACTTGTTTACAAAAAACAAGGCTCTATGAGGCGCTGGTCCGGTCGCATTCGGCGTAAATGGGAGCAATTTTGGGCCCCATATCTGAGGCAGGACGTGCCGTCTCTGGAGATGGTCCAGAGTAGGTTCACGGCAACAGATCCCAGGAATGAGTGGGTTAACGTACGATGAGCGTTTGTCGGCGCTGGACCTGTACTCGCTGGAGTTTAGAAGAACGAGGGGGGGGGACCTCATTGAAACTTTAGCAAACAGTGAAAGGCCTGGATACAGTGGATGTGGAGAGGATATTTCCACGAGTGGGAGAGTCTAGGACCAGAGGGCACAGCCTCAGAATTAAAGGACGTTCCTTCAGGAAGGAAATGACGGGGAATTTATTTAGCCAGAGGGTGGGGAATCTGTGGGATTCACAAATGGCGGTGGAGGCCAAAAGTCAGTGGGTATTTTTAAGGCAGAGATAGGTGGTTTAATTGTTGATTAGTAGGGGTGTCAGGGGTTATGCGGAGAAGGCAGGAGAATGGGTTAGGAGGGAGATAGATCAGCCATTTTTGAATGGCGTAGATTTGATGGGCTGAATGGCCTAATTCTGTCCCTATCACTTATGATCTTATGACCTTATGAGGGAGAGTGGGGAGAGGGAGGGGGGAGTGAGAGAGAGAGTGAGAGAGACGGGTAGAGGGTGAGAGGGAAAGGGGGAGAGCGAAGGAAGAGAGAGAGAGGGAGAAGAGATGGGGAGAGACAGAGGGGGAGAGAGAGGGGGAGAGGGAGTGGGGAGAGGGGGGGAAGAAGGAGGGGGAGCGATGGGAGAGGGGGGGGAAAGAGAGAGGGGTAGAGGGAGGGGTAGAGGAGGGGAGAGGGAGAGGGGAGAGGGAGGAGAGGAGAGGGAGCAGGGGAGGGAGGGGAATCCTGCAGGCATGGCCACTTTCATTTCACTGTACATCTTGTATGTGTATGTGACAAATAAAGTTGGCAACTTGAGGGAGGGGGGATAGGGGGAGAGGTTTGGGTGTGAGATGGGTGAGAGAGGGGGATTGAACTTACGTAGTGATTGTACTGAATCCTTCTTGCCCAGCGGTTTCCCAGATATGCAGCTTCACCTTCTCCCCATTAACATCGACCGTCTGAATCTTGAAATCCACTCCGATAGTAGTGATGTAGCTACCTGAAAGAGAGAGAGAGAGTGAGAGAGAGGGACAGAGAGAGGGAGAGAGACAGAGACAGAGAGAGAGAGAGATGAGGAGAGCGAGGGGGTGAGCGAGAGAGGGGGGAGAGAGAGAGGTGGAAGAGGGAGAGAGAGGAGGGAGAGAGAGGGGGTCATCTACTTCACTCATATTGTTATTTACATTTTCAATTTTAGAATTACTTATAGAAGTTTCCATCGGGGGTAATGGGAGTGTTGAAGGAAGTTCTCGATTAATATTATCAAGGAGTGATGGAGCTGATGGAGTAGACGGACATGGTGCAAGGTCACGAAGTGAGACAGTTGACTGACATCCATCTTGATACATGATAGTTGCATAAGAAGGGTTAACTTCAGAGTTCAACTTCATCAACAAAAGGCTGTTTCTTATTTGATCGGACATAACGACGAAGCAACACAGGCCCATGGCTAGTCAACCATGATGGCAGAGAAGTACCACTAGAAGAACGTCGTTTGAAGTTAAAGAACCGCTAATGTGGAGTAGTATTGGTAGCAGTTGACAGTAGCGATCTGATGGAGTGTAATGCATCTGGTAGAACACATTCCCACTGCTGATCTGGTATGGTCATTTGACTTTAAAGCCAGTTTCACTGCTTTCCAAATGATTCTATTATACCTCTCAACTTGACCATTTCCAATAGGATGATATGGTGTTTTACTTGTTGCAATTCCTCTATTAGAAAGATAGTCTTTTAAATATTTTGACATGAATGAGGTGCCCCAATAAGAATGTACGTAACTTGGAAATCCACAGAGTGAAAACAGTTGATCTAAACATTTGATAGCCGTAGCAGCTGACACATTTGGACAAGGAAAGGCAAATGGAAACCTTGAATATTCATCAACTATGGTAAGTAAACATTTTGAGAGGAGGATGGTAAAGGCACTTTGAAGTCAATACTCAAACGTTCCATAGGTTGAGTAGCTTTGATCAATCTTCCTTCTTCAGGACGGAAGAACCTTGGTTTTAATTCAGCACAGATTCTACATGAAGCACACGTCATCTTCACATCTTCTGTAGAGAAAGGTACGTTTTTGGAACGAACATTGTGTAACAAACGAGTGACTCCAGGATGACACATCCCATTGTGAAGATCAGTGAGTTCAGAAGAATGAACAGAGGCACAAAATGCTCGAGTTAATGTATCCGGAGCAACATTATCCTTACCAGGGCGGTACTCAATTGAATAACTATATGCAGATAATTCAATCCTCCATTTATGAATTTTACTGGTTTTAATCATCATTTGTTTCCGATTATCCAGCATAAAAGCTACTGAACGCTGATCTATTATCAAAGTGAAGTGTTGGCGAGCAAGGAAATGACTCAATTTTCTCACTGCTTCAATAATTGCTGTAGCTTCCTATTCGACGGGTGAGTAGTGCAATTCACTACCTTGGAGAGTATGAGACATGAAAGCCACTGGTCGTCGTCCTTGATTTAATGTTGCTGATACTGCTAAATCAGAGGCATCACATTCAACAACAAAGGAGAGATCCTCATCGATGGCGTGTAATGTCGCAGATTCTAATTGTTTCTTCAAAGAAGTAAAGGCACCAATTGCTGTAGAGTCAAGGGGGAAAGATTTTGCTCTAATCAAAGGTTGAAATTTGTCAGAAAAAGTGTTTCCTCGTCACCGTTCTAAATCTATTACCCCTTATTCTTAAACTGTGGCCCCTGGTTCTGGATTCCCCCAACATCGGGAACATGTTTCCCATGTCGGGGGAGTCCAGAACCAGGGGCCACACACAGTTTAAGAATAAGGGGTCAGCCATTTAGAACGGAGATGAGGAAAAACTATTTCACCCAGAGAGTTGTGAATCTGGAATTCTCTGCCTCAGAGGGCGGTGGAGGCCGATTCTCCTGATGCTTTCAAGATAGAGTTAGATAGGGCTCTTAAAGAGAGCGGAGTCAGGGGATATGGGGAGAAGGCAAGAACGGGGTACTGATTGGGGATGATCAGCCATGATCACATTGAATAGCGGTGCTGGTTTGAAGGGCCAAATGGCCTACTCCTGCACCTATTGTCTGTTGTCTATTGTCTACATTGACCCGAATAAGGGCGGCCTGGTGGCGCAGCGGGTAGAGCTGCTGCCTCACAGCGCCAGAGCCCTTATGATAGAACCTCTGGCTGAAAGTATAAGAAGCCATCCGAATATTCAGGGTTATAATACTAGGGACTCAAATAATAAAATTTCATTGTATGCAGACGATATTTTGTTATATATAACAAATTCACAAACGAGCATACCAAATTTATTAAATTTAATAGAGGAATTTGGGTCCTTTTCAGGATATAGAATAAACTGGAACAAAAGTGAAATTATGACGTTAAAACCTCAAGAATCCACACACTTATTGAAATTCCCCTTTAAAATAGCAACAGAAAAATTCAAATATCTGGGTATACAGATTACTAGAAAACATAAAGCTTTATTCAATGCTAATTTTATACCCTTAATAAATAAACTTAATATAATGATAACATTTTGGAAAACACTCCCTTTATCATTAATAGGCAGAATAAATGCTATTAAAATGAGCTTCTTACCACAGTTATTATACTTATTTCAATCTATACCAGTATATGTACCAAAATATTTTTTCTCTAAACTGAATGCTAATATTACTAATTTTGTTTGGGATTACAAATCACATAGAATTAAAAAAGAACACTTATGTAAACCAAAAGATGTCGGGGGACTTTCACTCCCTAATTTTTTGTATTACTATTGGGCAATACATATTAAGAATATAATTTACTGGTTGGATAGTTCAACTCAACAGACAGAATGGATAAAAATGGAGAAAGAGGATTGTTATCATTGTAATATAGGAACAATCCTCTTCTCCCCGAAAAAAATGAACAATACAATATATAAGAAAAACCCAATTATACAAGATACAATAAGAATATGGAAACAAATAAAACTATCCTTAAAATTAAGAAACCTATCATTGTTAACACCGATAGCGAATAATCCTTTATTTAAACCATCTATGATGGATAAAATATATAATCAATGGGAAAGTTTAGGAATTAAAAGGATCGGGGATATGTATGAAATGGGAGATTTATTATCATTTCAACAATTACAATTAAAATTTAAACTGAAAAACACTCATTATTTTAAATATTTTCAGATTTGTAATTTTTTGAAGACATACATACAGGGATATCAAAAAATAACTCCTGATTTACTAGAAGAAGTAATGAATATAAAAGCTGATACACAAAAATTAATAGCAAATTTATATAATAGTATCTTAAATATAGATTTACCTGTGACCGAGGTAATTAGAGAAGAGTGGGAACGGGAATTATTGATAAAAAATTACGAAGGCTACATGGGAAAAGTATTTGACATACATTCACAAGTGTTCGATTAACGCAAGACATAATCTAATCCAATTTAAAATTTTACATAGATTATATTACTCAAAAACAAGATTAAATAAATTTTATGCAAATATATCGCCCATTTGCGATAAATGTTTAACCCAAGAAGCAACTATAACACACTCTTTTGTTTCTTGTATAAAACTTCATGGATTTTGGAGTGATATTTTCGAAATATTTACAAAACTATTTAAGACAAAAATGGAACCCAATAATGAATTGATTATATTTGGGGTAATGGAAGACGGGAACAAATTGAGCTCATCTCAAAAGTCAATTTTTAATTATGGTTTAATAATAGCAAAAAAATTAATATTGAAATTTTGGATTCCTCCTAATAGATAAATTTGACCAATTCATAACTAGTTGGTCTCCATTTGTCGTCTTTTTGGAAACGTATGGTGCAAAACAGGTGTAATAGCTAATCCGTGACTGCGGATGGTCAAGATTATAAATGATCTCCTTCTATTTTCTTTTCTTCTCTTCTTTTCATTTATTCTCTTACTTCTATTTTCTATGTCTCAACTTTCTTATTTCATTCTTTCTTTTTCTTTTTCACACACTATATATCTCACATTTTTCTATTTTTCATTATCTAACTTTTTTGTTTTTCTTCTTTATTTCAAAATTTTTTTTAAATAAGAAGCTGTACATAAAAGGTATTATGAAAATATGATTTTTTTTTTTTTTTTTTTTTTTTTTAATTTTTATTTATTAGAAGTACATTACATTACAACCACATACATTAATACTCGTCATTTATATCTTCTTACAATTAATGTACTCCCTTTATTTTATTTTTTTACACTAGAAAAAGAAAAGATTGAAAGAAAGAAGAAAGTGAAGGAAAAAGTGCAAGTGTAGAAAAGTGTAGAAAATGTAACAACAAAAAAGGACGAAGACCCTATAAGAGCGAAATTAAAAAACAAAAAGAAAAAGAGTTAAGAAATAGGCCCTAAGAAAAGAAAAAAGAAAGAGAAAAAAAGAGAAACAAATGTTTTTTTTCAGCATCACGTAAATAGGACATACCAACTCTTCAACTATCATCCCCCCTTACCTGACCTCAATTTTTTATTTTTTTAAAGTACTTTTGCACCCTATGTTTGTAATAATTCTATAAATGCAGACCACGTCAGGTGGAAGTGATCTGGTTTACCTGCTAGGAGGAGTCTTATCTGAAAATATGATTGTATACAATTGTACTTCTAATAAAATAAAAATATTTTAAAAAATAAAAAAAATTAAAATAAAAAAAAAATTATTATTTTTTTTTTTTAAAAGAGACCCGGGTTCCATCCCGACCACGGGTGCTGTCTGTGCGGAGTTTGCACGTTCTCCCTGTGACCTGCGTGGGATTTCTCCGGGCGCTCCGGTTTCCACCCATACTCCAAAGACGTGCAGGTTTGCAGGTTAATAGGCTTCGGTAAAAATTGTAAATTGTCCCCTAGTGTGTGTGTTTGTGTGTGTGTAGGTTAGTGTTAGTGTGCGGCGATCGCTGGTCAGCATGGACTCGGTGGGCCGAAGGGCCTGTTTCCACGCTGTATCTCTGAACTAAACACAGAACTAGCTTGTGAACGGGCGATCGCTGGTCAGCACAGAATCGGTGGGTCGAAGGGCCTGTTTCCACGCTATATCTCTAAACTGAACGGAACAATAAACCATGCTGACTATCCCTAATGAACTAGGGTGGTTAGGAGGGAAGGAGGGGTGAGGGAGAGGGAGAGAGGGAGGGAGAGAGAGTGGAAGCTTGTGTGTGTGTGTGTGTGTGTCTAACCCTGGGTAACTCTTTCCTGTCCAAACGTTTCAGATAAGCCCCAAGGTGTTCACATTGAGTCCCGTGTCAATGGAGTGGAGGTCAGAGCGAAGGTGAGCGTGAACATGAATGACCGGCTGAGTCTGACGTGTGTTAGCCGTGTGAGTGATCCACCCGTGAACAGATACTCCTGGTACCGCAATGGCTTTGTGTACAGACGCTGGTGTTCAACAGAATTACCCCACAACAAGCGGGTCGGTATCTCTGTACAGCGGGGAACGAGATCGGAACTGTCAGCTCAGAGACCATCACTGTTAATGTCCAGTGTGAGTATTCCCCGCCATCCCGTACACAAACCCTTCAACATTGCCCGTTATAGGGAACGGCATTCCCTCTTCACTGCCCCTCCCTCTCTCCCTCTCTCTCCCTCTCTCTCTCTCTCTCTCTCTCTCTCTCCCTCTCTCTCCCTCGCTTTCTCACTCTCTCTCACTCCCTCCCTCCCTCCCTCCCACCCTCTCCCTCTCCCCTCATTCCTCCCTCTCTCTCTCTTTCTCACTGCCTCTCTCTCTTTCTCACTCCCTTTCTCCCTCTCTCTGTCCCTCCCTCCCTCTCGCGGTGTTATACAGGGTGACAAGTTGGGAGTTTTCTCCTGGAGGGAGGGAGGTGCAGGAAGGAGGGAGCGCCGCACTGCGGGAGGGAGAGAGGGGGAGAGAGAGAGAGGAAGAGGGAGAGAGAGGGAGGGAAAATCTTAATGTTAGATTCAGAGAATGTTAGAGTCTTAGAGAGGGAGGGAGACAGAGAGAGAGACAGAGATAGGGGAGGAATAGAGAGAGAGACAGAGAGAGAGAGACCGAGACAGAGACCGACAGAGCGACAAATGGATGTAAATTTACAGGGAGCTCCACTGTGTGTGTCTGACGCTGGGAATGTTTCTCCCTGTAGACGCTCCTATCAATTACAGCTGGAGAAAGCTCTGTGGCTCTCAGTCTACAGATCTGTGGGGATATTGTGCAGAATACAGACTGAGGGCCACTGTACAGGTCGAGACCTGCGACTATTTCTGCACCGTGAGCAATACTCTCGGAGAAAAGGAGTCCCCAGATCAACGCATCGATGTCCAGTGGAAGTACAACTTTGTCCCAGCTCGTTACCGTCTAGACTACACTCCACAACTCTCCCCAACTCCTACAGATGGACCGTGTAAGGAAAGCATTTTGTGTGGGAAGGAACTGCAGATGCTGGTTTAAATCAAAGGTAGACACAAAGTGCTGGAGTAACTCAGCGGGACAGGCAGCATCTCCGAAGAGAATGTGGACAGGTACAAAGTGCTGGAGTAACTCAGCGGGTCAGGCAGCATCTCTGTGGAGAACGTGGACAGGTACAAAGTGCTGGAGTAACTCAGCAGGACAGGCAGCATCTCTGGAAAGAAGAAATGGGCCATGTTTCGAGTCGAGATCCTTCTTCAGACTGAAGAAGGGTCCCGGCCCAAAACGTCACCCATTCCTTCTCTCCAGAGATGTTGCCTGTCCCGCTGAGTTACTCCAGCACTTTGTGCAGGAAGGAACAGCAGATGCCGGTTTACACCGAAGATAGACGCAAAGTGCTGGAATAACTCAGCGGGACAGGCAGCATCTACAACTTGTTGGCCCTATGAGCATCGAGCTATAGTCACAGCCATAATTCTGGAGTCATAGTCATAGATTTATATAGAGCCATATGGTCCTAGTGTCTTACAGTGTCTTAGAAATACTTAGAGAGAATATTAGAGAGAGAGAATATTAGAGAATACTAGACTAAGTGGGACCCGTTGGGTCCCATGTTCACATGGGAGGGCTGGTTCCCCAACGCAATATTCCACCTCTTTCCGTCAATTCCTATAGTTGTGGCAAGTAAGGGGGGTGGGGCTCTCTGGAGCGCTAGTATGGGTGTTGTGGGCTGAAGGGACTGGTTTTCAGAGGGCTAGTATGGACATTGTGGGTCCAATGGATTCTTGGACTTGCAGTTCAGTCAGTCACAGCTGGTGGGCTGGTAGTTCACAGACTCACTGCTGGTGGTCTGGCAGTTCACTCATGGCTGGTGGGCTGGCAGTTCACTCAATCACGGCTGTTGGACTCACACATACACACACACACACACCCTCCATCTCTCACACACACACACACACACACACACATTCCCTCCATCTCTCACACACTCACACTTACACACGCACACTCACTCACACACACACACACACACACACACACACACACACACACACACACACACACTCCACCACACACACACACACACACACATCCGGGACATTTGACAGTAAAACTCATTCAATCTACTTACGCCCGACTTCTGGACTCAGGTTGGACCTCTGGACTGAGCGCGACTTTCCGGAGTGATTGCAACTTCCTGAGTGAGCCACGGCTTGTAGATTCATATTCACTCACTAACAGCTGGATTCACTCACTAACAGTTCTGGACTCATCTCTTACTAACTGCTTGTGGACTCACAATTCACTCAGCGCGATTTATAGACTCACAGTTCTGGACTCAACTCTCACTAACTGCTTGTGGACTCACAATTCACTCAGCGCGACTTGTAGACTCACAGTTCTGGACTCAACTCTCACTAACTGCTTGTGGACCCACAGTTCAGTCAGCACGGCTGGAGCACTCACAATTCTGGACTCAACTCACTCACGGCTTCCGGCCTGACTGACTCACGACCGGCCTCCGGGGCTATATTCTCCTGGAACACCTGGCATGAGTAGCAGTCCAGTACAAAGACTGATGAACAGATGTACCAGGACCATTCCACCAACTACACAGAGGCTGCCCAAACCTGAAATTCAGAAAAAGGTAGGAGCTGAGTTGAGAGCAGCTGGAGACAGACAAGCAAACTACTACAACAGAGGATCCCAAGATCTGATTCCCCTGAAAGCTGATGATCCAGTTCGAGTGAAGCCGACCGGTGACCGACATCAGCCCTGGAGGAAGGTTGTGGTTGTAGGCCATGTGGCGCAACCCAGATCGTATGAAGTCAGGACCAAGGACGACGTCATCTATCGTTGGAATCGGCGCCATCTGAGGACTAAAGAGCCATTTCATCACGCTGATGTTGACCTGGATGACCTGGTGACTTTGCCAAAACCGGAGCGAGACAATCGACCTGTGAGCCGACCACCGATCCCCAGGGAGCATCAAACCCTGGTTGATCGAGATGACCTGGTGACGATGCCTAAACCAGAGCGAGACAATCAACCTATGTGCCGACAACCGGTCCCCAGGGAGCATCAAACCCTGACAACAAGATCTGGTAGATGCATTCGAAAACCACGCTATCTGCAGGATTATGTGCCCAAATAAGGATAGGGTCTGTACTTGTAGTTGATTTCAGATTTAAAAGGCTATTAGGTTATGTTTAAATAGTTAATGTTATTGTGTTATTTTATAGTTTGATATGCATAGTTTTATTTAGTAGTGGTAATGGCCATTTAAAAACTAAACAAATTAATAAATTAAAAAGGGGAAAGGAACAAATAAATAAATAAATAAATAAATAGATAAATAAAAAGGGGAAAGCAAATGAGAAACCAGACATATGTTATTCAAAGTTTCGATAATTCTGAGCACTGAACTATCGCAGATCCAAGGATGAGAATTTGAAAGCTACCACGGAAATGGACTGTCAAATGCATGTTGGGATATGGACTGTCCACATGTTGGACTCAGTGAAATACGATGCGATGGAAGAATGTAATTTCTTGCTATACATGTAAAGTCCCTGTACATATGTGTTTTGTAAACAAAGGGGGATGTTATGGGAATAACACCATCGGTTGTGCAGTACCCATGATGCAATACCCACGAGGCTGCAGCCAAGATGGATCCTGAATAACAATGGCTGAACCCAAGGCTCGAGTGTAAAGCCTCTGTTAATTAGTTATGAAGCTGTAATGGAGCAGTTTACAGTAAGGAAACACAATATTAAAACATACTCCACTATTCAATCATGGCTGATCTATCTTTCCCTTCTCCTGCCTTCTCCTCATAACCCCAGACACCCGTACTAATCAAGACTCTATCTATCTCTGCCGTTAAAATACCCAATTGACTTGACCTCTGCAACCTTCTGTGACAATGAATTGTCCGTAATCTGTAGCATAGAACCAGTGTATGGGGATCGCTGGTCGCACAGACTCAGTGTGTTAAAGGGCCTGTTTCCACGCTGCATCTCTTAGAAAAAAATGCAACCCACTATTTTGGCTTCATACAGATTTTAAACACTTACCTGATTGCCTGACACTTTCTGAATCACAGTTCAAATCCTCTTCACCTTAGCTGATCCACAGTTTGAGCCTCCAGCTCTTCATCCTCCCCATTTCAAAGGATCAATCACCACTCATGTTTGGCCTTCTCCTTATTAACTTTAGTACCCCAAGACCTGTTGAAATTAAACAAAAAACTCTCATTCTTGTCATAAGATTCCCTCTCCAACTGCTGCAGTTTTAATAACCCTCCAAGTCACCTTCCCCATAAAACATCTGGCATTTTCCCTCCATCCAATAGCTACTCTCAATATCGATAACCTTGGATCAGTTGCTAAGGCTGAGTTATTACTCTGGTTCTTAATTCCTCTATGCTGGGAAATAAGCACTGTGTATTCACCCTATTCCCCTCATTTTTTATACACCTCTATAAATCACCCCTCAGCTTCCTGCGCTCCAAGGAATATAATCCGAGTTTACCATTTCGACCCACCAAGTCCATGACGACCAGTACACTATCACTATCCTCCACACACCAGGAGCAATTTTTACTGAAACCAATTAACTTACTAATCTGCATGTCTTTGGAGTGTGGGTGGAAACTGGAACCCACGCAGTCACATGGGGAAGGTACAAACTCCGAACAGACAGCATCCGTAGTCAGGATGGAACCCGGGTCTCTGGTGCTGTGAGGCAGCAACTCTACCATTGCGCCACTGTGCCACCCATGCAATGTGTAACACTGTGCATTGTGACATTCTTGTACCATAAAGCCACTGTATAAAAGTCATTTATTGAAGCTGCCTGGTACACAATTCTCATCTCCAGTTATTTAAACATTTTTCAGATACTGGGCAAACGGGAAACTTTGTTTCAAGCAAAAGATAAGTAAAGAGGAGTTTGATTTGGAAGCCAGGAAGCTCCTTACTCATGATAATGGTAAGGCCTATAATTGCTTGCTTCCTTTTCCCTTGATATATATCTGTACACTTTTTGACGGAAAACAATGAGGTGACTTTGTACTCAGCAACTTGTCCTGGACCAGCCATGTCAAAGCAATGGCCATGAAAGCCCCCCACCGTCTCTGCTTCCTTAGAAGTCTTAGGAAGTTTGGCATGTCCCCAACAACCCTCACCAACTTCAACAGATGCACAGTGGAAAGCATTTTATCAATGCTTGTATTCCCTCATGCAACCCTCCTTTGTATTCATTCAAACTGTATCAAGGGTGCATCACAGCATGGTTTGGGAACAGCTCCATCCAAGAGCACAAGAAATTGTAGCGAGCTGTAGACACAGCTCAGAACATCACACAAACCAACCTCCCTTCCACTGACTCCATGTACACTTCACACTACCTCAGCAAGGACACCAGCATCATCAAGGTCGAGTCTCACCCCGGTCTCTCCTCCAATCTGGCAAGAGGTACAGAAGTGTGAAAACACACACCTCCAGATTCAGGGACAGTTTCTTCCCGGCTGTTACCAGGCAACTGAACCATCCTACCACCAACTGGAGAGTGGTCCTGAGCTACTATCTATCTCATTGGAGACCCTCAGACTATCTTTACTTGGACTTTACAGGACATTATCTTGCAGTAAATGTTATTTCCTTTATCATGTATCTACACTGGATGACTGGATTGTAATCATACATTATCTTTCCGCTGACTGGTTAGCACGCAACAAAAGCTCTTCACTGTACCTCGGTACACGTGACAATAAACTAAGCAAGAGTAGTTTCCATGTGGCAGGTGACATCCCAATTCCCCCCCACGGATGTTTAAAGTATTATCGTACCGTAATACAGTAACTTAAATCAGCTGGAGTAAACTTGATGAACAACCCACCAGACTGATGAGGTATCTTCTCTCTATGTTGCATGTGGGGATTCACTGTGAAATGTATTTAGCTAATGTTCAGCTCAACCATCCGAAATGTTTGGATAGTTTAGGTGAACAATGTTGATCGTGAGGCTAGATGTAGCAAGGACAGTCTCACTGCAGCCAAATCCCTAAATGATTGGAGACAATAGTTTCAGTATTAACTTTTTTAATTGAATTAGATTTGTACATGAAAATCAAATAATTTTGAAACAGCAGGTGACGAGGTTGCTCATCTTTTTTTTGCATTGACAACCGTTTTGGTCTTGGATTACCACAGACGTGGTTCGAAACTGTGGTGGATTAAGCATGAAATTACTAAAGGAACAACTCATTTTTGTTTTGCAGTGCATTCTCATAATGACCTTGCTTGCGATCTTCACGAGATGTCAGATTATGGTTTCAGCTCCAGGTAAATGAGATTTTAATACTTCCTACAAAAATACCCAATACTTATCTGTTTTAGTGCTTCTCCTAACTCATGCTGTGTCTTTATCCCTCTGCTTATGGACTTTGGTCTTCTAATTGAGATGTGGCGAATTAAAATTCTCATTGACCTTTTCAAATCCCTCCCTGTCTTTGCTCTTCTCTATTCTTCAACCTTTACATTTATAACTCCTCCCATTCTGGCCGCCTCATTTTGCAGTGATCTTATGTTTCTTACAAAATGATGTATGAACATTCACAACATTATTTAATAAAATGGAGGAAAGTCCTTCTGCCCCGCTCTTGGGTGGAGACTTCTTCTTCGAGTCCGTTGCAATCTCAGATGTTGTTCTGCCAGTATCTGGCGCAGGTCACAGCTGGTCGGGTCGGTTCAGCCAGGTCCTGGGGGCTGCACTGGGGGGCGTCGTCACACTCCAGTATGTGGGACATTGTCTGTACTGCTCCACAGCTGCATGTGTCTTCAGCCTGGTAGTTCCATGCTTTCATAAGTGCTTTGCACCTCCCCTGCTCCACTCGTAATCAGTTGAGGGTCTTCCAGGTTGGCCATGGGAGGTCGTGCCCGCTGGCGAGGCATTCAGTCGGTGTGATTCCTCTCTCCACCCAGTCGTGGGCTCGTGTGTTGAGCTGGTTCCATTCATCTTTCCAGATGTTGGTCCTTGCTGTTTCTTTGGTTGTCTGGAGAGGTGGGACTGTCTGCAAGAAACTGGCTCTGGATTTCAGTCGGGGTGGAGGTGCTGTGTGTCCGTGCAGGGGGTGCCTGGTATCGATCTCCTGTGCTCTCCGCTCGTCTTGGGCGACGATGGATCGTCTGATATGGGGGGGGGCAATACCAGCTAGGGCGTAGAGGCACGGGACTGGCGCTGTCTTTATACATCCCGTGATAATGCGGCAGGTGTCGTTGAGGGCTATGTCAACCAGTTTGGTGTGGTGGGAGCGGCTCCAGCTTGAGCACGCGTATTCAGCTGTGGAGAAGCACAGGGCTAGGGCAGTTGCACGGATGGTTGGTGGATCAGCGCCCCACTTTGAGTTTACCAGTTTGCGCAGGATGTTGTTGCGAGTGTTGACCTTGGCTTTGGTGTTCTGAAGGTGGGTTTTGAAAGAGAGTGTCCTGTCGAGTGTGACTCCGAGGTACACGGGGTGGAAGTGGTTGGAGAGTTTGTGGCCATCCCATGAGACGCTCAGTTGTTTTCCTGCATCTCGATTTTTAAGTTGGAAGCTGCATAGTTGGGTTTTTGATGGGTTGGGTTTCAGGTGGTTGTTATTGTAGTAGGTTGTCATCTCTTGGAGGGCGCTTTCCAGGACAGGCTCGATCTTCTGGAAGTTCTCCTGTTGGGTGGTGATGCAGAGGTCATCAGCATAGATGAAGCGGCGGCATTGTGGGGGAAGTGGTTGGTCGTTGGTGTAGATGTTGAAGAGGAGGGGGGCCAGTACGCTGCCTTGTGTTAGGCCATTCTTTTGGGCTTTCCATTTGCTCTTCTTGTCGTTTAGTTGAACGAAGAAGCGCCTGTTGTTGAGAAGGCTTTTGATGACTTGGCACAGGTCGAGGTCACCAGTCATGTCAAAAAGTTTCCTGATCATGGTCCGGTGCTGGACAGTGCCGTAAGCAGCGGTGAGGTCTATGAAAGCTGCTCCGGTGATGAGTTTGCACTCAAAACCGTCCTCAATGTGTTGGGTGAGGTTCAGTAGCTGCCCGGCACAGGAGCGGCCAGGGCGGAAGCCAGCTTGATCTTTAGTAAGCTTGGAGTCTGTAAGTGGCATAAGGCGTTGGAGTAGTAGCCTCTCGTAGAGCTTGTAGGTGATGCAGAGGAGGGAAATGGGTCTGTAGCTCTTTGGGGATGATGGGTCCTTTCCAGGTTTGGGAATTGCGACAGTCTTGGCCTTTCTCCATACAGGTGAGGTTGTTTTCTGTGCCATGCATGAGTTCAGCATTGCTAGGAGCCAGGTCTTTGCTTTAGGTCCAAGGTGCTGTATCATTTCCGTCAGTACATCATCGATTCCTGCTGCTTTGCCAGGCTTCAGCATGCTCATTGCAGCTTCGAGTTCTTCTAGGTCAAAGGGCTTGGTGAGAGCGCTGGCTGGTTGTAGGCGGTCTGTTACCGCTGTCCGGTGGTATTCTCCTGTGGGTCTGCGCCGGTTTTGGCTACGACCGTTTGCCACCAGCTATGCTGCAACTGAGTTTGCTGTGTCTGTTGTGAGCGTGGGCGTGTGGTATGGTCTTCGCCGAGGCGGCGGATTGTGGCCCATCCCTTCCTGCTGTTATTGGTCATGTTGGTGTTTTCTATCAACTCCTTCCAGACTTGCCTGTGGAGACTGAGAATGAGTGAATGATATAAGTGGTGCTGTTAGCTGATAGAATAGGGTAAAGGCTAGTGAATATCAATAGGTATATCTGGGAGGTGTAACAAAGATCAGACAGAAGAAGGGTCCCGACCGGAAATGTCACCTATCCATGTTCTCCATGGATGCTGCCTGAGCTGCTGAGTTACTCCGGCAGTGAGTCTCTTTTTTGTTATACCAGCGGGTGCAGTTCCTTGTTTCTACTTCTATGTCTACTAGCCATTTCTCTGTTCTCTCAGCTGACACCTGCTCACGTATCATTCAATCATCCCAGTCTCCACCCTTCATGACTGATAGGAGCAGAATTTGTTCATTCGGCTCATCAAGTTTACTCCGATCATGGCTGATCCATCTCTCCCTCCTAACCCCATTCTCCTGCCTTCTCCCCAGAACCACAAACACCTGTACTAATCAAGAATCTATCTATCTCTGCCTTAAAAATATCTGTATACAGCCTCCACAGCCTTCTGTGCCAATGAATTCTATAGATTCACCATCCTCTGACTAAATTAATTCCTCCTCATCTCCTTCCTAAAGGAACGTCCTTTAATTCTGAGGCTATGACCTCTGGACTTGTACTCTCCCACCAGTGAAAACATGCTCTCCACATCCACTCAATTCAGGCTTTTTACTATTTGATAAGTTTCAATGAGGTTCCCCCCTTAATCCTTCTAAACTCCAGCGAGTAGAGGCCCATTGCCATTAAACGCTCATCATATGCTAACCCACTCATTCCTGTCACCCTATTTCACAGGAGCAGTGTTGCGGGACTTTCCTCCATTTTATTAAATCATGTGGGGAATGTGGCACGTGCCATGCATTTTGTTCACATTAAATTGCCTTGACAGATAGACAGCTGCTGTTAAATGTCCTGTGCGACCCGCAGGATAAATTTATCAACAGCATTCGCAAAGACTACGAGTGACTCTTAAGAAATGAAGCCAACTCATACTGCCTTTGTACTGTTCACGTTACAGAAGGTCCGTCCTCTCTACTATGGAACAGTCAATCGGCTGCTAAACCCGGTAAACCTAAAAGCAAAAAAAAGTTCCCATCCCTCCGAGCAAAGTTTGAAGTGAGTTACTCTCAAGCCGACGATGGCTACTTGCTGAGCTCGTTTTGGAAGACGTTTAGGTAAAATTATTTTAGTTTCACGTAATTAAAAAGAACAAACTAAAGACTCCTGATACTCCGTGGATGAATAATGATGTAATGTTGTCGGCTTGGGCAAGTTTGGTCTGTTTCCACTCTGTATGACTATAACAGGGTGATTGAGGGCAAAAAAAGCATGCAAAAGAAGAAAGTGTTATTATGTTTTTATCTGCATTGTGTTACCATTTAACAATGGTCACTAAATAAAAATCTTTACAGTTTAAATAATAAAAGCAGCAGATTGAAGTCCCCCAGCATATCTCGGTTATGTAGTTGGAGGCTTTATTTGGTTTCCAGGTCTGGACGATGGGAAGACAAAACATCTTATTAATTAACTTAATGTGTTTATGGAGCTGTGTTTGGTTTAATGCGTTTTGATTAGTTAGTTTTGGTTCACTAGTTTTTTTTCCCAATTATTTACATCAACTTTTTTAATAATTAACATCGATAATCACAACCAAAACATGCTCTGATGATGGCTATTTAACCCAATCCATGGCTTTTAAAGATAGAAAGACTCAGTTTCATAGCCGAATCACATCCCATTCAAGGTATTTTTAAGGTGGAGAGTGACAGATACTTGATGGGTAGGGCTATCAAGAGTTATGGGGAGAAGGCAGGAGAATGGTGTTGAGAGGGAAGGAAAGGTCAGCCATGATTGAATGGCACAGTTGACTCGATGGGCTGAATGGTCTAATCCTGCTACTTGAACCTATGAATAATGTCTCTGAACATCAGAGGCTCCTGAGGAAAAAGACAGTGCTGGAGTAACTCAGTGGGCGGGTGGCATCCCTGGAGAGCATGGAGAGGTGGCGTTTCGGGTCTGCACTCTTTTTCAGACTGATTGTAGGTGTGGGAGGAAGGAAACCAGAAGAGTGGAGGGGCAGGACAAAGCATGGTAGGTCATAGGTGAACACAGGCGAGGCAGGTTAGTGATGGGCAGATGGTTGGACAAAGGCCAGAGATGATCACGTACAAGGAGCAAAATAAAAGGATCAGTGAGTTGCGAATTGTGAAGCTAGAGGATTGACGAGGTGTGTTGGAATGGAGGGGGAGGGGAGAGATGGGTGCAAGATGGGCTCAGTGGAGGGGGGGTTTATAGGGGAGGGGATGCATGGGACGGGGTTAATGGGCAGGGGGTCCAGCAGAAATACTATCTGAAGCTTGCTATAGTCAGGGGGTGGTGAATCTGTGCAATTCATTGCCACAGGAGGCTGTGAGATCCAAGTCAATGGATATTTTGAAGGCAAATGTAGATCGATTCTTGTTTAGACAGGTGACAGCGGTTATGGAGGTGAGGTTAGGAGGGAGTTAGATCAGCCATGATTGAACGGTGGACTACACATGATGGACAGAATGACCTAATTCTGCTCCTATCCCTTATGAACACATACCTTGTAGCCTGATTCATGGGTACAGAAGATTAATAGGAATGGGGCTCCACAGGTCAGTATATGTGGGCATTGACCCAGATCCAGCAACATTCAGCCAAACATTGCCCTGGTCCATCTACAATGGAGATAATGTTAGAATTGCTTATAAATAGCAACTTTGGAATAACATTGTACTTGATCGTTTTTTGTCAAGTTAATGCCAGGATCAGATCCCATTTATTTTCAGTAGAAAATGCGTGTGTAAACATATCATTTAATTTAGAAATCCGATAGTTTTTATATTTCATGAAGCTTTTTGCTGAAGTGCTTGCATCTTCCTTCAGCATCGTTTCCAAGCACAGAACCCTTTGTCTCGGGTCCAGAACTTTGTGATGAAGGATCCCCAAGAGGAGGATGGTGTGAAGTTTTGCACTCACACCATGGTGCTTCCCACAAGAGGGCAATTAGAAGGCCGGATGTTCGTAACAGCATTTGATTGTGGGTTGGATAATGTTTCTGAAGATGCGGCGGTGGCAGTGGTGCATGCATTGGAGGTACTGCATTAATGTTCAGTTTTATTTCATTACAAACATATTTCGGTTCTTGTTCACTTAACCCGAGTTGCATCCTGCTATACAGCAGCATCATCTGTCTCCCATGTACTAGCAGTAAAGCTGGCCAGCACAGTGGCACAGCAGTAGAGTTACTGCCTTACAGCTCCAGAGACCCAGGTTTGATCCTGGCCACAGGTGCTGTCCGTACAGTTTGTACCTTCTCCCCGTGACCATGTGGGTTTTCTCCGGCTGCCCCAGTTTCCTCCCACACTCCAAAGACGTACATGTTTGTAGGTTAACTTGGCTGCAGTAAATTGTCTCTAGTGTGCAGGATAGTGTTCGTGTATGGGGTGATTGCTGGTCAACACGGACTTGGTGAGTAAAATGGCCTGTTTATGTGTTGTATCTCTAAACTAAACTAAATAAATCTACGTTTTCTTCACCTGGGTGCTGGGAAGACCAAAGTTATGACTTTAGTTCGCTGCCGCAGTTTCTTTTAAATTTCCACCAATTCCATCATTCTCTCTGGTAACCATTTGACAGTTAACCTGACTGTTGGGGATGTTGTTACCCTGGTTAAACTGAATTTTTCGGAAGGAACTGAAGGGGCTGGTTAAACTGAACGGGCTTTGAACTGTATATCCCTGTCATCATTGCCGACATTTTTCTCTCCATCACTTGCCTCACTCCATCTCAACTCATCTCATCTGCTACCTCTTTGTAACACTTAGACCTGGTATTCCAAAATGTTTCTGGATAAATGGAAACACAAGGAACTGCAGATGCTGGTTTACAAAAATAGACACAATGTGCTGGAGTAAATCAGCGGGCAGGCAGCTTCTCTGGAGAACAGGGGGAAGTGACGTTTCGGGTCTGAAGAAAAGTCTCGACCTGAAATGTCACCTATTCATTTTCTCCAGAGATGCTGCCTGTCCCACTGAGTTACTCCCACAATGTTTTGGAATAAACTCTGTCTTCTACCCTCTAAGTTAATCTATTATCATCATCCTAACTTGTACATGATCCTGATAACACATCAGCTCACTGTTAACCACTTTGATTTGAGTTTAGAAGAATAAGGGGCAACCTCATTGAAACATATAGAGTAGTGAAAGGCTTGGATCGAGTGGATGTGGAGAGGATGTTTCCATGAGTTGGAGAGTCTAGGACTAGAGGTCATAGCCTCAGAATTAAAGGATGTTATTTTAATGTGGAAATTTCTTTAGTCAGAGGGTGGTGAATCTGTGGAATTCTTTGCCAAATCAGTGGATATGTTTAAGGCAGAGATAGATATATTCTTGTTTAGTACAGGTGTTAGAGGTTATGGGGAGACGGCAGGAGTATGGGGTTGGAGGGAGAGATAGATCAGCCATGATGGGCCAAATGGCCTAATTCTACTCCTATCACATTGGCCATGTGATTTTAGAGATCCTACCCTTGTTCTAATCTCCCTTTTCCTTTTTTTTTATTTTTTTATTTTTTATTAGAAGTACATTACATTACAACCACATACATTAATACTCGTCATTTATATCTTCTTACAATTAATGTACTCCCTTTATTTATTTTTTTACACTAGAAAAGGAAAAGATTGCAAGAAAGGAGAAAGTGAAGGAAAAAGTGAAGGAAAAAGTGAAAGTGTAGAAAAGTGTAGAAAATATAACAACAATAATTCTAATGAGCCTTGCAGACTCCTTCAGTTACAGCTTATAGTCGCACAGTCACGGAGTGATACAGTGTGGAAACAGGCCTAACTTGGCCACATCGGCCAACATGTCCCACCTACACTAGTCCCACATCCCTGTGTTTGGTCCATATCCCTCCCAAACTCTCCTATCCATGTACCTGTCTAACTGCTTCTTAAACCTCAAATACCTCCTCCGGCAGCTTGTTCCATACATACCCACAACCCTTTGTTTGAAAAAGTTACCCCTCAGATTTATATTAAATCTTTTCCCCTTCACCGTAAACCTATGTCCTCTGGTCCTCGATTCCCCGACTCTGGGCAAGAGACTATGTGCATCTCCCGATCCATTCCTCTCATGATTTTATACACCTCTACAAGATCACCCCTCATCCTCCTGCGCTTCAGGGAATACAGTCCCGAACTACTCAACCTTTCCCTATATCTTAGACCCTTGAGTCCTGGCAACATTCTTGTAAAATCTCTCTGTACCCTTTCCTATAACATGGTGCCTTCTTCTTCTTCTGGTGTGTGTCTTTTAGACCTGCAGCTCCGTTGAGGCGAGCCAGGCCAACGTGTCATTGTCCAGGTCAATCAGACCTCGTTCACCATTCGGTGGCCGGTGTTTGGGGCAACTGGTGACTATGTGTTCCACTGTCTGTGTTGGGTCCCCACACTCGCAGGAGGCACTGTCCACGAGGCCCCACCTCTTCATCGCTAACATGGTGCCCAGAACTGAACACAATACTCTAAATATTTGGTCTTTGGTCATCTTCAATTTGAATCACTGAAATGGTAACGGTTATTTATATTAAGTTTTCTTTTCTCAGTGCTGTTAAGGCAAGCTTGCACTGATAATACTGCAAGATGTAATGAATAGCTCTGGCCTCAGCACAAGAGACCCGGGTTTGATCCTGACCTCAGATGCTATCTGTGTGTAGTTTGCACATTCACCCTGTGGTTTTCCACCGAGTGTTCCAGTTTCCTCCCACATCCCTAAGACGTGCGGATTTGTAGGTTATTTGGCCCTCTGTAAAGATCCTTCAGTGTGTTGGGAGTGGATGAGAAAGTCGGATAACATGGAACTAGTGTGAACGGGTGATCGATGGTTGGTGTGAACACAGTGGGTTGAAGGGCTTGTTTCCATGCTGTATCTCTACAACTAATGTCCACCTATTTACTTTTGTTAATTACTTCCAGCATGTTTATTGCTGCGATTTCTTGGTGAAAGTGACTTCTTTGGAACTGCTGGGGCTTTTGAAGCTATTATGAGGGGAACACAATATGCGTGGTGTGTAGGAAAGCTGTTCCTGGTGTCAACTTCTGTACATCGGTGAGACCAAGCGCAGGCTCGACGATTGTTTCGCTGAACACCTCTGCTCAGTCCACCTTAACTTACCTGATCTCCCGGTTGTTCAACACTTTAACTCCCCCTCCCATTCCCAATCTGACCGTTCTGGCCTGGGCCTCCTCCATTGTCAGAATGAGGCCCAGCACAAATTGGAGGAACAGCACCTCATATTTGGCTTGGGCAGCTTACACCCAAGCCGTATGAACATTGACTCCTCTAACTTCAAATAGCCCTTGCTTTCCCTCTCTCTCCATCACCTTCCCCTTCCCAGTTCTTCCACCAGTCTTACTGTCTCCGACTACATACTATCTCTGTCTCACTCGCTCCCCTGACATCAGTCTGAAGAAGGGTCTCGACCCGAAATGTCGCCCATTCCTTCTCTCCAGAGATACTGCCTGTCCTGCTGAGTTACTCCAGCATTTTGTGTCTACAATATGCAGGGTAATAATTCAGTTACTTACAGAGCAGAGTAATCCCTTTGACAACACAATGGAGTGGGTGAATGCCAAGAGTGCTGTGATCCATAGTGAAATGCTTGTTACCATTTTGGTACAGCGTATTTTATACATGCCATTTGTTATAACAAAAGATAACATGGCATATTGAAGACTTGTAACCCAAAGAGCCAAAGGCATTTCAGTGTGAATTTGTAGTGAGCTTTCATAGATCAAGGAATTAGTATATATTTAAAAATGTTTTGTATAATTTATTTTTGAATGCTTCTAAATGTCAGGGAAATCAAAATCTTTCCATGTCCTTGACAACAAGAAAAGCTGGAGCGCTGTCTTGCTAGTTATCAGATATTAGGGCTGCACAGTGGTAGAGCTGCTGTCTTATAACGTCAAAGACCTGGGTTTGATCCTGTAACTGTGTGGGTTTTCTCCGGGTGTTCTGGTTTCCACCCACATTCCAAAGACATACAGGTTTCTAGGTTAATTGGCTTCGGTAAAAATTGTAAATTATCCCTTGTGTGTAGGATAGTGCTAGTGTAAGGAGTTAAATGCTGGTCGGCGCTAACTCAGTGGACTGAAGGACCTGTTTCCGCACTGTATCTCAAGTCTAAATCCGAGTTTTATTTTATCTGATTTGTGAGTAGGGTTGTTGAGACCTGCCCACGGTGCATGCTGCCACTCTGGGTCCTGTCTTTTCAGATACATAGCTTGTTTCCCTGCAAGTTTGGGACAGGGATTCATAGCTCAGAGAGAACACTAGCAGCCTACAAGTTTCAGTTCTGTATCTTTAGTTGCCGATGTAAAATTGATAGTCTTTTCACTGACTGGATAGCAGGCTACAAAAAAACATTTCACCGTACCTCGGCACAAATGATAATAAACTAAATTAAAGTAAATACGGCTTTGGGAAGATTACGGGACTATCCCAACTAACACAACATATACTAGCCCAACTAACACAACATAATACTAGCCCAACTAACACAACATAATACTAGCCCAACTAACACAACATAATACTAGCCCAACTAACACAACATATACTAGCCCAACCAACACAACATAATACTAGCCCAACTAACACAACATAATACAAGCCCAACTAACACAACATAATACTAGCCCAACTAATACAACATAATACTAGCCCAACTAACACAACATAATACTAGCCCAACTAACACAACATAATACTAGCCTAACTAACACAACCAAATACTAAGTAAATAATGTGAAGAAAACTCAATAATATATTCATTTAATAAAGGTACAACATGAAAACTGGCCCTTCGCCTACCGAGTCCACACCGACCATTGATCACCCTTTCACATTTGCCGTCCCACTTTTGCATTCACTCTACCAGCTGCCCTCAAAGGGATTTGAGAAAACAAAATCACTGGACCATCTCCTGAAATTATTTGAAGGCACGGGTTATTCATTGGGAATGATCAGCCATGATCACAATGAATGGTGGTGCTGGCTTGAAGGGCCGAATGGCCTCCTCCTGCACCTATTTTCTATATTTCTATGTTTCTATTAAAGGATTAGAATGGTTAAAAGTGAATGTGAAAAATCCTCCACTTTAACTTTGTTTCCCTTTGCAGAGTCACTACTGTTTTCTAGCATATTCTGTTTTAATTGCAAAAAATTATCCTACGTCCCCCAGAATCACCTGATGGACATCCGAACGGCAGTGATATCCAGGAGAGGATCATACCGTTTGCGTGACGGCCATTTTAAATATGCGTTTGGAAGTAGCATCAATCACCAGCCATATTAAAAGAACAGCATTATTGCTTACAACAATATTATTGACTGGTAAGGAATATATCAAATGTATATTGACATGTTAATTTGTTGAAGAAAATATTATGGAAACAAAAAAGAAACTTAACATGTATTTGTGAGAGAAATCCATAATTAATTTGTTGAAGAAAATATAGATAGGAAAGTGAAAGGTTAACATGTATTTGTGAGAGAAAGCCATAAAAGTTCACAAATAATGGTTTGTCATTGTTCTTAATCTCTGCAGTTATTTTAATCTTGCCATGTAATAATTGTTTTTCCCTCAGTTCATCTAAATTCATGTTGACTCCTCCAGCCAGCTGTGTTGTAGTATAAGGCATAGGTTTGGAATGTATATCTTTCATTCAGTCACTTTGTGTTTTGCTCCCAGCTTCAGAACCAATTAGACTTTGCGGTGACCTTTTTAAATTCAGGGGTTGAAATCGACCTCTGGATTACTTGAGTTCCACGTTCAGGAAGCCAGTGATTCATTGGAGGAGTTGAAAGGCCACTGACAAACATTTTGGGGTTTCTGGCGAATGACATTTCTATTGAATGACAATAAAGTTCCCAAGATTCCAAGATTCCAAGATTATACAGTTTGCTACATATGGTGTTTCTTCACTGTACTTACTTTTCCATCTTCAACTCTGGTCTCATGGAATGACAGAGCTGTCTTTTGAGGAAAGATTTAGTGAATTGGACTTATTTTTGCTGCAGTTTAAATGAGTGAGGTTTAATTTAGTTTAAAGATACAGTGTGGAAGCAGACCCTTCAGCTCATGGTCAGCACAGACCAATAACCACCTGTCCACCAATCCTAAGTTAACCCAGTTTCCCATCCTACACATGGTAATATTGGGCATTTTGGGTGCCTGACAAAATGAAGGATTTCTGCTTTTGTAAAGCCTGCTTGACATCTTATGCAAAAGCTGCAAAGACCACGAGGATCATGGGTCCAGAGTGTCTGTGGCCAAGCCAAACAGCTGATTGCATTTTCATTTCACTTCCACTGCCATTGCAGTTTCAAGGACAGGGCAGGCCAAGCCAAACAGCTGATTGCATTTCCATTTCACTTCAATTGCCATTGCAGTTTCAAGGACAGGGCAGGCCAAGCCAAACAGCTGATTGCATTTTCATTTAACTTCCATTGCCATTGCAGTTTCAAGGACAGGCAGGCCAAGCCAAACATCTGATTGCATTTTCATTTCACTTCCAATGCCATTGCAGTTTCATGGCCAGGGCAGGCCAAGCCAAACAGCTGATTGCATTTTCATTTCACTTCCAATGCCATTGCAGTTTTAAGGACAGGGCACGGCAAGCCAAACAGCTGATTACATTTTCATTTCACTTCCAGTGCCATTGCAGTTTCAAGCACAGGGCAGGCCAAACAACTCATTTCATTTTCATTAAGGGCTAACAAATCATTTATTGCAAGTACATTGCAGACTCACAGTTCACTTGATTCACAGCTTAGAATGGTAGTCGTGGCATCTCCCTCACAATCTTGCTGAGTGAGGCATGTCGACGCATCCGGGGTTGTGTCGTTCCTCCCCCAGAAGGGGCGTTAGCTTCATCGCAGCGATTGACAGGCGAGAGCATCTCAAGGTTTTTTAAATACTCATAACTCTTTTATTTTTCATCGATGGGAACAATCCCTGGGGCCTGATCAGCAGAGGAGGACTATGAGTATGATGGCAAAAAATCATAGCAATATATGGTAGCGTTTTTTTTCTAAAATCAATATACAGCGCAGATAGATGGAAGTGGTCAAGATGAGACTTTTATTTATACAGATAATGGTCTTGCTATCGTGTTTGGCATGGACATTGTGGGCCGAAGGGTCTGTTCTTGTCCTGCTCTGTTCGGCATGTTCTATATTATAAATCTAAAAGCTTCCTTAAGCTGGAAGTGTGTAAATGTACAATCTGATATCTATCGCAATAGCAGGAAATCACTGTCACCTTTTGAATCAAAATATTTTAGCCAACTTTACTCAGTGTGGAAATGTCAAAGACCACAGGACGTAGCTTTAAGAGAGAAGGGCATAATTTAAAGATGTTCAGAGCTAGCTTTTTTTAGACACAAGTTTGTGGGTGCCTGGAAAGCACTGCCAGAGCTGGTGGTGAAGGCAGATAAGTGGCGTTTTAGAGGCCTTTAAATGGGCAGCACGGTGGCACGGCGGTGGAGTTGCTGCCTTATAGTGCAAGAGTCCCGGGTTCGATCCTGACTACGGGTGCTGTCTGTGCGGAGTTTGTACATTCTCCCCATGACCTCTGTAATCCATTTCCTCCAGCAACTCTACTGCTGTGCCACTGCGTCACGACTTATGTTGAAGTTGATGCTACAGCAGCTAAATGGCCAGAACACCAAATTAATAACACGATCATTAATAATAATAACATTAATAACCTGAAGTAAAAACGGTTATGGGCACATTGGAAAAAAACCCGATACAACACAATTAGTGTTATTTTCTTTTTGCTTTGAAAACTTTTGGCATGGGCATAGTAATGGGTTTGCACAAGATTAATGGCAAATTGCACATTGCCTCATTTAATCCACTATTAGCTGTCTTTGGTTCCAAGTCTGTCTTTAAACTTCACGTGCCAACATTTCCAATTTATCTTAACATTACTAGAATGCTGTTCCTACTTTCAACTGAGAGTGGAGCTATTTTCAAGGTACAGCTAGACTTGCTGGACGTTCATTTAGAATCAGGGCTTTTCCAGAACAAACCAATGCAACATTTCAGGTCTCGACCCAAAACGTGACCTCCATGTTCTCCAGAGGTGCTAACTGACCTGCTGAGTTACTCCAGCACTTTGTGTCTTTTTTTTTGTAAACCAGCATTTGTAGTTCCTTGCTAAATTAATCTATACTCCAATGTATATTTTAAAGGCGGAGATTGACAGATTCTTGATTAGTACTGGTGTTATGGGGAGATGAGTGGAGAATGGGATTGAGAGGGAGAGATAGATCAGCCATGATCGAATGGTGGAGTAGACTTGATGGGCCGAATGGCTCAATTCTTCTCCTATAATTTATGAACAGGCCTGAAGAAGTCTTGAACCTAAATGCTGCCTATTTGTCTTCAGAGATGTTGCCTGACCCGCTGAATTACTTCAGCGCGCTTTTATTTAAACATGGGCTTGTACTTCCTTCAGTCTTGAAAGCACAATATTATTAGTCCTCCCCTAGACTGAACCGTTGCTGCCTGCCTTTCCTCTAGGTGCGAAATGTCTATGTAAAGAAACCGCAAAAAATGCAAACTGGAAATAAGTCAATGTTCTCCAGCGATGCTGCCTGGCCCGTTGAGTTACTCCAGCATTCTGTTCTTTTGCTGCAAAATCAAAGGTTAGGTTGATGTGGAATCTGCCTTCCCAGGTGAGTGAGATTATCAGGATCTCTTATCTCGAGCACTTCAATACGCACATGTTCTCTCTCATAGATACATAGATACATAGAAAATAGGTGCAGGAGTAGGCATTCGGCCCTTAGAGCCTGCACCCCCATTCAATATGATCATGGCTGATCATCCAACTCAGTATCCCGTACCTGCCTTCTCTCCATACCCCCTGATCCCCTTAGCCACAAGGGCCACATCTAACTCCCTCTTAAATATAGCCAATGAACTGGCCTCAACTACCCTCTGTGGCAGAGAGTTCCAGAGATTCACCACTCTCTGTGTGAAAAAGTTTTTCCTCATCTCGGTCTTAACGGATTTCCCCCTTATCCTTAAGCTGTGACCCCTTGTCCTGGACTTCCCCAACATCGGGAACAATCTTCCTGCATCTAGCCTGTCCAACCCCATAAGAATTTTGTACGTTTCTATAAGATCCCCTCTCAATCTCCTAAATTCTAGCGAGTATAAGCCAAGTCTATCCAGTCTTTCTTCATATGAAAGTCCTGACATCCCAGGAATCAGTCTGGTGAACCTTCTCTGCACTCCCTCTATGGCTATAACGTCCTTCCTCAGATTTGGAGACCAAAACTGTACGCAATACTCCAGGTGTGGTCTCACCCAGACCCTGTACAACTGCAGCAGAACCTCCCTGCTCCTATACTCAAATCATTTTGCTATGAAAGCTAACATACCATTCGCTTTCTTCACTGCCTGCTGCACCTGCATGCCTACTTTCAATGACTGGTGTGCCATGACACCCAGGTCTTGCTGCATCTCCCCATTTCCTAATCGGCCACCATTTAGATAATAGTATGCTTTCCTGTTTTTGCCACCAAAGTGGACAACCTCACATTTATCCACATTATACTGCATCTGCCAAACATTTGCCCACTCACCCAGCCTATCCAAGTCACCTTGCAGTCTCCTAGCATCCTCCTCAGAGTTAGGTGCCAAATGACATGTATAACTAATCCAGTTGGCAGTAAAATCTCCACAGGTTTCTGCTAACATTGGTGTGTGTTTCTGTGTGCTTCTGTGTGTGTCTGTGTGTGTGTGCATGTATGTCTGTATGTGGCTGTGTGTGTGTGTGTGTTTCTGTGTGTATATGTGTGTCTGTGTGTGTGCGTGACTGTGTGTGTGTGCGTCTGTGTGTGTGTGTGCGTGTGCGTGTGTGTGTGTGTCTCTCTCTCTGTTTCGCGGACACCAGAAGCATGTGGCAGGGTGTCAGGGACATCACTGACTACAAGAGCAGCCCTGCCTTCCCCCACGGTGATATCACACTGGCCAACGAACTAAACACCTTCTTTGCCCGGTTCGAAACTGGCAACACCACCAGGAGTGGAATAACCCCGGCCATGGCGGAGGGACAGGCCTTAACACTGAGCACCCAGGAGGTACAGTGCGCTCTGCGTAGGATCAATCCGCACAAGGCTGCAGGCCCGGATAGAGTCCAGGGAAGGGTACTAAAGGACTGTGCTGTACAGCTGGCGGAGGTATTCACGAGAATCTTCAATCTGTCGGGCAACGGTCCCCAAGTGCCTGAAAACAGCCACCATAGTGCCGGTGCCGAAAAAGTCCAAAGTCACCAACCTGAATGACTACCACACGGTTGCCCTAACTCCGATCCCAATGAAGTGCTTCGAAAGGCTGGTCCGCTCCCATATCAAATCCAGCATCCCTGCCTCACTGGACTCCCATCAATTTGCATACAGGGCAAATAGATCAACAGAGGATGCCATCATTCTGGCTCTTCACACTGTCCTGACTCACCTGGACAGACAGGGCACATATGTGAGGATGCTCTTCATTGACTATAGCTCTGCATTCAATACGGTCATCCCCACCAAGCTCACCACCAAACTCCACCAGCTAGGCCTCAGCTCGCCGATATGCGATTGTATCCTGAACTTTCTGACGGAGCGACCGCAGGCAGTGAGACTGGGCCCGCACCTGTCCTCCACTATTACCCTGAGCACCGGCACACCACAGGGCTGTGTACTAAGCCACATGCTCTACTCCCTCTTCAATCATGACTGTGTCCCTGCATTCGACACCAACACCATCGTGAAGTTTGCAGATGACACAACAGTGATCACCAACGGTGATGAAACAAAATACAGAGCGGAGGTGCAGAACCTGGCGGGCTGGTGCGCTCATAACAACTTGTCACTAAACACCTCCAAGACCAAGGAGCTGATTATTGACTTCAGGAGGTCACATAATGGAGAATACGCCCCAATCTCCATTTACGGGGAAAGTGTGGAGAGAGTGTCCAGCTTTAAGTTTCTGGGCACTCACATTTCAGAGGACCTCACATGGTCCACCAACACCGCTGCGCTGGTCAAGAAGGCACAGCAATGACTGTTCTTCCTGAGGACATTAAAAAAGACTGGTCTGCCCCAACAGCTGCTGACAACGTTCTACCGCTGCACCACAGAGAGCATACTAACGTCTGGCATCTCTGTGTGGTATCTCAGCTGCACGGAGGCGGAGAGGAGAGCTCTTCAGCGCGTCGTCCATAGACCGCAGAGGATCATTGGGACAGAGCTACCAGCCTTGGAGGGCATCTACCACACACGGTGCCTCGGGAAGGCCGTCAGCATCCATAAGGACTCATCACACCCTTGTAACGGACTGTTTGAACTACTTCCCTCCGGCAGACGTTACAAGGCCTTCTACGCCCGTACCTCCAGACTCAGAAACAGCTTTATTCCAGGAGCTATAGCGGCTCTGAACCGGCCCTGCTGAGTGCCCCCCCACCCACCCCCCTGGACAGTCTCCATCGGATGGTCACGTCACTCAGCTTGCTTATTTATTTATCTTACTTTCTTGTACATCGGTGGAGCTGCATACTAAATCTCGTTGCACTGACGTGCAATGACAATAAAAATATTATTATTATTATTATTATTATTATTATTATTATTATTCTGTCTGTGTGTGTATGTGTGTCTGTCTATCTGTGTGTGTGTGTCTATCTGTGTGTGTGTGTGTGTGTGTGTGTGTGTGTGTGTGTGTGTGTGTCTCTCTGTGTGTGTGTATTTGTGTGTGTGTCTGTATGTCTGTGTCTGTGTGTGTGTGTGTCTGTGTGTGTTTCTGGTTTTCCCTTGCCCACAGTAGTGCCACGACTTCTGTGCAGGGATTTAACATTCCGAGACTAGTTGTAGATTCGAACGATACCACTTAAAGGTTTAGCTTAGTGATACAGGATGGAAATGGGCCCTTCGGTCAACAGCCAATACTGACCATAGATCACCCGTTCACACTATAGTTCTATGCTATCCCACTTTACCATTCGCTCCCTGGGGCTATCTGTAGAGGCCGATTAACCTACAAACCCATACACCTTTGGGATTTGGAAGGATACCAGAGGAAGCCAGATTGTATTAGTTTTAGTCTTCGCTCCACTGAGTCCACACCGACCATTGTTCACCCGTTCAGTAGGTTCACGTTGTCCCACTTTTTGCATCCTACACACTAGAGGCCAATTAACCGACAAAACCCCACGTCTTTAGAATGCAGAAGGAAACTGGAGCACCTGGACTAAACTTGCGCGGTCACGGAGAGAACGTGCAAACTCCACACAAACAGCGCCAGAGGCCAGGATCAAACCCTGATCTCTGGCTTTGGGAGATAGCTACCTTACAAGCTGTACCACTGTGCCACCCTAAAAGTTTTGATCAAAGTTCCAAGATGCAATTATTGCTAATTTAACACGTTTTCAATATGCAACACGGTGTTTGATTGCAATTGTGATCCTGCCCTCTTTTCAGTTATGGTATCTTTGTCTGTGTATGAGCTACCAGGCTCTAGTTTTGTAATGCATCCCACACTAGATTGAAGACCCCCAACTTTAGCAGGATCGAAACATACATTCCTTAATGGTGTATTTTTGATGTAAGTGTGACATTAGGTAGACACAAAATGCTGGAGTAACTCAGCGGGACAGGCAGCATCTCTGGGGAGAAGGAATGGGTGATGTTTCGGGTCGGGACCCTTCCCCAGATGCTGAAGACATTGGGTAGCTGTGTGTTTTGGTGGGAAGCTCAGTATTGTTCCCATTGCTTTTGTGTTGTTCATCCATCTTACTAACAGTAAAATGGCCATGTTGTTCTCTGGCCCATATTAAGGTGTCAAGGTGAGGTTATATAATATGTATGCACATTTGCTACATCATAGAGTTGTACAGTATGCGAACAGGCCCTTCAGCCCAACTTGCCCACTCCAACCGACATGCCTCGTCTACATTGGTCCCACCTGCCTGCGTTTGGCCCGTATCCCTCTAAAGCTGTCATATCCAAGTACCTGTCTAACTGTTCCTTAAACGTTGGGATAGTCCCCACCTCAACCAACCTCAATGTGTGAAAAAAGCAAGTAGCCTGAAGAAGGGTCTCGACCCAAAATGTCACCTATCCCTTTTTCTCCAGAGATGCTGCCTGACCCGTTGAGTTACTCCAGCTTTTCGTGTCTAACTTCGGTGTAAACCAGCATCTGCAGTTCCTTCCGACACAAGTCGCCCACCTCCACTTACCAACTTCCAATAGTTATGAAGATACCTCTACAACTCATTGTCAAGTTTGGCAGATGTCAAGGGTATAAATGCAGGTGAGAGCCCCTTGGGAAAATCAAACGTGCAGATGCTGCAAAACACAAAACAAAATGCTGGAAACTCTCTCAGCAGGTCAGGCAGCATCTGTGGAAGGAGAAACATATAACATTTCAGGTACGGGACCCTTCATTTGTTTTTGACCATTCAAAGCATTAATTATTTTTTTTTGTTTGCTTAATTGGAACTGTAAACATGCTGGCAAAACAAACTTCTTATCTACAATTCGGAATTTGTGCAAACTGAATGAGATATGCCAGTTATTTGTCTGGCATTGCCCTGAAGTTTGCATAGACCAGGGAAGAACAGCTCTTGGGTTGGGCTTTGAAAGTTACACTGTAATTTATTGAAGGAGAACTCTTGCTGATGCTCACAAGTTTGTACACCATGTACAAAGAGTCTGAAGATGGGTCTCGACCCGAAACGTCACCCATTCCTTCTATCCAGAGATGAGTTACTCCAGCATCATCCACTGTCAATATACGATTCACAAAATAATGCAGTCATATTCTCTCAGCATCACTTGGGCTAGGAATTGCTCAACTGCACAACCAGAGAGCAGTGCTGAACTACTATCTACCTTATTGGTGACCCTCGGATTATCCTTGGTCGGACTTTGCTTGCTTTACCTTGCACTAAACATTATTGCCTTATATCTGTACCTTGTAAATAGCTCGATTGTAATGATGTCTTGTCTTTCTGTTGACTGGATAGCACATGACAAAAACCTGTTCACTGTACCTTGGTACACATGACAATAAACTAAACTGAACTGAACTGAGAAAAATCAACAGAGAAATTTGTGGGCTGTCAAATCAGAATCGCTTTCTGCATTTCATTATACAGCATGGCAACAGGCCCTTTGGCCCAACATGCCCACGCCGGTCAACCTGTCCCAGCTACACTCGTCCCACCTGCTGGCATTGGCCCATAGCCCTCCCAAACTATCCTAACCATGTACCAGTCTTAAGGTTTCTTAAATGTTGGGATAGTCCCAGCCTCAACTATCTCCTCTGGCAGCTTGTTCCTTACACCAACCACCCTCTGTGTGAAAAGGCTACCCCTCAGATTCCTGTTAAATCTTATCCCCATCACCTTAAGCCTTTGTCCTCTGGTCCTCGATTCCCCTACTCTGGGGAAGAGACTCTGTTCATTTACCCGATCTATTCCTCTCATTTATGGGGAAGCACTAGGTGCAGATACTTGTCCGACGTTAGGAAGCTTTCTAGTTGAGGCAGAGTGCGATTAATTGTGGGAACAGGGTTACCAACTTTCCCACTCCCAAATAAGGGACAAAAAGTCAAAATACGGGACAAATTCCCGAGGGCAATTCGTTGACCGACTCGGCTGTGGTTTGGTGAGAGATAAGATGGCCCAGGTGCTGGACATTCGGAGATCGACGGGATAATCGCTGTGTTTTTTGCCCTTCAAGGTTGATGAAATTCCCTTCACTCTGTGCAAAGCACTGAGCCATGAATTCTCTTCTGTGTGTAAATATTCTTTAAAAAATGGTTCATTATGGAGCAGGAGGTTCTAAATAACTTAAGTACCAGCGTAACCAAAATAGACTAACAGGTTGTTTGTTGTGTAAGAAGGAACTACAGATGCTGTTTAAACTGAAGATAGGCAAGCTGAAAACCGAGTCAGCTTGGATTTACGAAGGGGAAATCATGCTTGACTAATCTTTTGGAATTTTTTGAGGATGTAACTTGGAAAATGGACAATGGACAGCCAGAGGATGTAGTGTACCTGGAATTTCAGAAAGCATTTGATATGGTCCCACATAGGAGATTAGTGGGCAACATTAGGGCACATGGTATTGGGGGTAGAGTGCTGACATGGATAGAAAATTGGTTGGCAGACAGGAAACAAAGAGTAGGGATTAACGGTGACTAGTGCGGTACCGCAAGTCTTGGTGCTGGGACCACAGCTATTTCCAATATACATCCATGATTTGGATGAAGGAATTCAAAGTAACATTAGAAAATTTGCAGATGACACAAAGCTGGGTGGCAGTGTGAACTGTGAGGATGATGCTATGAGAATGCAAGGTGGCTTGGTATCAATAACAGGAAGGCAGATTACTATCTAAATGGTGTAAAGTTGGGAAAAGGGGAAGTACAAAGGGATCTGGGGGCCCTTGTTCATCAGTCTGTGAAAGTAAGCATGCAGGTACAGCAGGCAGTGAAGAAAGCGAATGGCATGTTGGCGTTCATAACAAGAGGAGTTGAGTATAGGAGCAAAGAGTTCCTTCTGCAGTTGTACAGGGCCCTAGTCAGACAAAATCTGGAGTATTGTGTACAGTTTTGGTCCCCTAATTTGAGGAAGGACATTCTTGCTATCGAGAGAGTGCAGCGTAGGTTTACAAGGTTAATTCCCGGGATGGTGGGACTGTCATGTGCTGAGAGAATGGAGCAGCTGGGCTTGTACACTCTGGAGTTTAGAAGGATGAGAGGGATTCTTATTGAAACATATAAGATTGTTAAGAGTTTCGACACGCTAGAGGCAGGAAACATGTTCCCGATGGTGGGGGAGTCCAGATCCAGGGGCCACAGTTTAAGAATAAGGGGTAAGCCATTTAGAACGGAGATGAGGAAACACATTTTCTCACAGTGAGTTGTGAGTCTGTGGAATTCTATGCCTCAGCGGGCGGTGGAGGCCGGTTCTCTGGATACTTTCACGAGAGAGCTAGATAGGGCTCTTAAAGATAGCGTTTGCAGGCGATATGGGGAGGGCAGGAATAGCCTACTCCTGCACCTATTGTCTATTGTCTATTGTGTAGGGACAGGTGTTCCATCTCCTGTGGTTGCAGGGGAAATTGTGTCATGTGCTTGTTTAAATCCAAGAGTTATGCTCAAGACAGGGTCTTGTGCTGTAAGCCAAGGTTCAGTGAAAATCCCCAAGTAGTTACACTCAAAGTTTCTGTGTAAGTGACAGATGTGTTTAAGAAGAGAAAATTCCCAAGTGTAGCATGCAGCCATTAGTGACTAATACAGGATTAATCCTAGTTCAGAATTGTAGTTTTCCACTTAAACCACATTGAATAATGCAGGCTTATTTTAAAATCTAGCTGGGTGAGACATTTAGACAAGTAAAATACCTTCTGGTTTTTGGTCAGGTGCCAAGAAGAAACTGAACTCTCTGCTCGAACTGAAGCAGTAATGTCTGCCTCAAATCTTTTGGAATGCATGAGGTAAACATTCAAACCACATTCAAAATGTGTAGGAAGGAACTACAGATGCTAGTTTACACCAGAGATAGACACAAAGTTCTGGAGTAACTCAGCAGGACAGGCAGCATCTCTGGAGAGAAGGAATGAATGAGTTTTCGGATCGAGACACTTTGTGGGTTTGGTGACCCCAGTAGACTGCTCCATTTAGTTTGTGCAAATCGGGCCATTTGGCCCCACTGACCTGTGCCTCCTATCCTACTTGCCAAGGTTAATGGTGGCAGGAGAAGTGAATGAATATTTTTCCTTCTTTGGGTTCCTTTTACCAATCTGTTACAAGAACAGCTGTGTCTAGCATTTATATATGCCTGAAGTAATCGAACTCCGCAATTGAATCTACAATGTTGTACACGTTCTTCTTCCTAACGTGTCTAATCTGATGTGCAACTATTTGGGCGGCACGGTGACGCAGCGGTGGAGTTGCTGCCTTACAGCGCCAGAGACCCGGGATCAATCCTGACTGGGGATGCTGCTTGTACCTTCTCCCTGTGACAGCGTGGGTTTTCTCCGGGTGCTCCGGTTTCCTCCCACACTCCACAGACCTGCAGGTTTTCTAGGTTAATTGGCTTTGGAAAATTTGTAAATTGTCCCTAGTGCGTAGGGTAGTGCTAGCGTACGGGGTGATCGCTGGTCGGTGCGGTCTCGGTGGGCCGAAGGGCCTGTTTCCGAGCTATATCCCTAAAGTTTAAGTCAGCTTGTCTTAACTCATCTCATTCCCTTCCCCGCTAAACCATTTGTTAAAGTTAAAGATTGATATTCTGAGGTATAGAACATAGAACAGTACAACACAGGAACAGGCCCTTCAGCCCACAATGCCTGTGCTAAACGTGACACCACTGCCAACTCTTATCTATCTGCACATTATTATTATCCCTCCATTCCCTGCCTATCCAAAAATCTGTTAAATGCCACTGTTGTATCTACCTCCACCACCCCTGGCAACACACTCAAGGTGCACTCTAACCTCTTATAACTTGCTCCACACATCTTTAAACTTTGCTCCACTCTCGTTAAAGCGATGCCCTCTAGTATTCTATCTCTGTCCTGGGAAAAAGGGGCGGCACGGTGGCGCAGCAGTAGAGTTCCTGGCTTACACTGCTTGCCGTGCCAGAGACCGGGATTCGATCCTGACTACAGGTGATGTCAGTACAGATTTGTATGTTTTCCCCTTGACCTGCGTAGGTTTGTTTCCGAGATCTTCAGTCTCCCCCCACAATCCAAAGACATGCAGGTTTGCAGGTTAATTTGGTATAAATGTAAATTGTCCCTAGTGTGTGCGGGGTAGTTTAATGCGCGGGTATCGCTGGTTGACATGGACTCGGTGGGTTGAAGGGCCTGATTCTGTGCTGTATCTCTAAACTAAACTAAAAAAGGTTCTGACTGTCTGGTTAAGATATGAGCACATGGGCTCACTGGTCTGAGGGCTATAGAAAGAATCTTGCACTTTGCTGACTTTCACAAGCAATGTTAAACTGAGACCAACGAGGTAACGCCAATAGTTTATTTTAGAGAGATGGTGTGAAAACAGGCCCTTCCTCCCACCGAGTCCACGCCAACGAACGATCACCCATACACTTGTCCTATATTCCTCACACTAGGGGCAAATTACAGATGTCAATTAACCTACAAACCGGCACATCTCTAGAATGTGGGAGGAAACCAGAGCACCCGAAGGAAACCCACGCGGGTCACAGAGAGAATGTACAAACTACAAGCACGCGTAGTCAGGATTGAACCCGGGTTTCTGGCACTGTAAGGCAGCAACTCTTAGTCTATCGCTGCGCCATCATGCCGATCAATTCACTTGATGCTAAGGAAGTTGTATGTTAGCCCTCTGCAAACTTCAAAACCCAATGAGATGTTCCTTCTCCATTTGGCACATCAAGTTGGTGATGACACTGCTCCAAAGAGATGTACCTTCATCTGGTATTCAACAAGATCTTGCTGTACATCCCCTTCAGGCCACCATACAAATCGCAGGTAGTCAATGTGTTTTTCTGATACTTTGACGATGAAACATCGCTCTGATATCAGCCATCAAAGCAATTGGTTCTTATCTGAATTTAATGAGAACTCCAATGAGTGAGTTGGTAAGGTCTGGACCTTACAATAGTTGACAGTTAAGTGATGTTCCTTTGAAGACTGCAGCCCAGTCAAAGACCATCCTCAAAGTCCCTTTCTTCGAGTGATACACCCCATGGTGCGGAATGTATCATAGCTCTCCATCACTTCGATTCAGTTGGTTTGTTGGTACCAGTTCGGCATAATCTTTGTCAATCATATCCTTTTGGAAAGATGTATATTCCTCATGAAATTTCGTATTCTGGCCAAACTTACGTTTCAAATTTTGGATGCGTTGCTCTGCCATATGACGATTATTTGGCAGACTAACACTTTCTTGTTTGAAAGGAAAGTCCAAACAATAGTGTCCGTCCATTATCTTTACTGAGTAGTTGATAATATCCAAGAACTTTAACTCTTCCCTGGACATTTCTTTAGATTCCTTACTAGTTCTTTCATTGAAGTCATGATTGTATTGCTTGATCAATAGCTTTTCTAATTTACCAGTAGATATTTGATTAACAGCAGCCGCAGGACAGTTCTTCTGGTTTCCGCTTTCATTGTTCCTTCTCAAGGAGCCATGGATAACCCATCCTAGTAGGGTTTTCACAGCAAACGGTCCATCACCTTGGCTCCTCACAATCTGTATCGGTTCCAATGCCTTCAATGCATTCGTTCCGATAAGTAGGTCAATATCAGAATATATTTTAGATATTTTGACATCCTTCAAGTAAGGCCATTGTCTCAAGTCCTCATGTCTGGGTATATTTTGATGACCAATAGGCATGGTTTCATGTGTAAACACTTCAGATATTGGTATAAAATTATCTTCATCCAGACTAGATATTTCCCTACTTGTAATGTAATGATTAACGGACACCTTCTCTTCATTCATGGTATGCAATCGAATCTTAATCTCCTCTCCTGTGATGTCCAACCTTCTCATCATGCCTTCTATGCAGAAGGTAGCCGAACTTCCGTGATTTACAAATGGATATGTTTGCAACACTGTATTCGTCTTGCTGTTCCTTACCTGTACTGGTAAGACAGAGAAGATACAGGCTTCTACCCCGGCCCCAATATGAGCAGTTACTTGAGGTGAGGTGACAGCATCACTAGTAGCTGGCTTCTCCTTCTGTTCTATTTGCTCCGGTTACCATTATTCGGCCTGCTTTATCTCACCACTTTTCTCTCAGTCGTCTGGGCAGTTTTAGAATGATGGCTCTAGTATTACTAACAAGATTCATCTCCCCCATGTGGTTGAGATTATTCATCGAGCTACATCAACCTCTAAGAAATTTTGCAAAATCAATGCCTCCACATCTTCTGGCTTGATATCTTTCCAAGCGTAGGCCTTCTCCATGTATACGTTAGGAATCCTCTGTTCAAAGTATCATTAGCAAATTTGCAGATGACACAAAGCTGGATGGCAGTGTGAACTGTAAGGAGGATGCTATGAGAATGCAGGATGATTTGGGCAGGTTGGGGGAGTGGACAGATACATGGCAGATGAAGTTTAATGTGGATAAATGTGAGGTTATCCACCTTCGTATCAAAAACAGGAAGGCAGATAACTATATAAATGGCGTCAAGTTGGGAAAAGGGGAAGTACAATGGGATCTAGGGGTCCTTGTTTATCAGTGTATGAAAGTAAGCATGCAGGTACAGCAGGCAGTGAAGAAAGCGAATGGCATGTTGGCCTTTATAACAAGAGGAGTCAAATATAGGAGCAAAGAGCTCCGTCTGCAGTTGTACAGAGCCCTAGTGATACCACACCTGGAGTATTGTGTGCAGTTTTGGTCCCCTAATGTGAGGAAGGGCTTTCATGCTATTGAGGGAATGCAAGGATGGCGGGACTGTCATATGCTGAGAGAATGGAGCGGCTGGGCTTGTATACTCTGGAGTTTAGAAGGATGAGAGGATATCTTATTGAAACATATAAGATTGTTAACGGTTTGGACATGCTAGAGGCAGGAAACATGTTCCCGATGTTGGGGGAGTCCAGAACCAGGGGCCACAGTTTACGAATAAGGGGTAAACTGTTTAGAACGGAGATGAGTAAACACTTTTTCTCACAGAAAGTTGTGAATGTGGAATTCTCTGCCACAAAGGGCAGTAGAGGCCGGTTCTCTGGATACTTTCAAGAGAGAGCTAGATAGGTCTCTTGAAGATAGCGTAGTCAGGAAAAATGGGGAGAAGGCAGGAACGGGGTACTGATTGAGGATGATCAGCAATGATCATATTGAATGGCCAATTCCTCCACCTATTGTCTATAGTCTATTACCATAACGCTCTTCAAGTAACCTTCTTGCCTCTTGATAGCCTTGGCTGTTAGGCTTATCGTGACAACTTTGTACAAGTACCTTAGCACTTCCGCTTATGTAATATGCCAGAACTCATAAGCGCTCTTTTTCATCAGTAATTTTCATTTCTACTACTTTTTCAAACGCCATTATGAAAGCTTCATGCCGCAAAGGATCAACATTATATGTAGGAATTTCTATTGGTGATAGGGTGAAAGAGAGATTTTGTTTAGCTATGGCTTGTTGAATTCAACTTGCTCCTCCGCCAATTCACGTAATCCATCTTGAGATTCTTGGCTTGTCGCAAACGAATGATAGACAGGTCTCTGATAATAATACTGGCTTGCTCGATCCTGTGTATCAGGCCTCGGAATAGCGAGCGTACTGAGCTGTTGGTTTGTCCCAAGCCCCTACAGATGCCCCATAAGTAGTTTCCTTCGGTCTAGCACCCAGTTGCTGAGATGAAGTTTGTCCATCTTTTGGCCATGTGCTAGTTCTGAGTCACGAGGCCGGATATCCTCTGGCTGCAGATTCGATTTAGCTGTTGTTTCCTTTTGAGCTGTTCCTTTTCTCAAATAAGAGTTCATCGCATCAGATGCTTTCGAGCTGCATCTTGAACCCTGTTTATGATTAATCCACACTAATACACATGGTAAAAGATCAGTCTTTATTCCATAAGTAAGCAGGAACATTTAAACTGCCAGCCATTCTCATTCAGCTCAGCGTGGCTTGTGAGAGAGAGAACGAGCGTAAACTGACCTTGCTAGTGTAAAGCTGTGTAGTACCGTAATACCATGTAATGGGTGGCATGCACATATTATTATCTCAATGGTGGCCGATTAGGAAAAGGGGAGATGCAATGAGACCTGGGTGGCATGGTACACCAGTCATTGAAAGTAGGCATGCAGGTGCAGCAGGCAGTGAAGAAAGCGAATGGTATGTTAGCATTCAAAGCAAAAGGATTTGAGTATAGGAGCAGGGAGATTCTACTGCAGTTGTACAGGGCCTTGGTGAGACCACACCTGGAGTATTGCGTACAGTTTTGGTCTCCTAATCTGAGGAAAGACATTCTTGGCATAGAGGGAGTAGAGAGAAGGTTCACCAGACTGATTCCTGGGATGTCAGGACTCGGCTTGTACTCGCTAGAATTTAAAAGATTGAGGGGGATCTTATAGAAACTTACAAAATTCTTAAGGGGTTGGACAGGCTAGATGCAGGAAGATTGTTCCCGATGTTGGGGAAGTCCAGAACAAGGGGTCACAGTTTAAGGATAACTGCCTTATGTACTTTCATTATAATGCCGTCTTGAATGACCAGTTCATCGCGGACAGGGTAGAATGGGTGGACAGCCTGCGGCAGGTGGTGCTGATTGTCCGGCCAGCCGTAGCGGGCAACCGTGGCCAGCGATTGTAGCATTTCGTCTGCAGCTGTTTTTGCCACTAGGATGTCTAAGTCCGCAGATAGAAGTCAAGAGACCATCATAACCGTGTACCCCTCATGCTCATCATCAGACAGGTGGTTTTCGCAGGTTGGGTGAGGTGCTCATGAGAGGGTGTCAGCTAAGTGCATGTCCTTACCGCGTTTGTAGGTTAGTCTGATGCCATATCTCTGTAGTTCCATCATCATGCGTTGTAAACTCGCTGGTGCCGTGTGGATCAGTTTACTGAGGATACTGACCAGGGGCTGGTGATCGGTTTCAACCGTGATCAGGTTGCCAAAGATAAACTCCTTGAATTTCTTGCACGCAAAAGTTACTGCGAGTAGCTCCTTCCCAGTTTGAACGTAGCGCTGTTCAGTGTCGGTCATGGTGTGGGAGACATAGGCAATTGGTCTGTGACCTTTCCCGTCGTCTTGTAGGCAAGTGCTGCCCAGTCCATACTGGGAGGCATCACTGGTGAGGGTAACGGGTAACTCGGCATCAAAGTATGTGAGAGTTGAAGCGCAAGACATTAGTTGTTTGCGGGTTTCAAATGCTGGTGCTGGTGCTGGTGCCAGGACCAGTGTGTATGATTGTGGGTCAGTTGTCACAGTGGGGCTGATAGCTCGCTGAAGTTTGGGATGAATTTTCCCAGGTAGTTTACCGTGCCTAGAAATCGTTGTAGAGCAGTCACATCCCACCCGTAGGTGCTGGCATTTTGTTGATGGCAATGGTTTTAGATGGGTCTGGCCTGAGTCCGTTGTTGGTAAACACGTGTCCCACATAAGTCACTTGCTCGACCCGAAACCTGCACTTGAGGCGGTTGAGTTTGAGATTGACTTATCTGGCACGATCCAGGACCTGTTGCGCCCGGCGATCAGGATGTCATCCATGATTATGGTGCACGGGTAGCCAGTAAAGAGTTGTTCCATAGTACATTGGAAAACTTCACTGGCTAAATTGATGCCAAGTGGCATTTGTAAGAATCGGTAGCGTCCGTAGGGCGTTGCAAATGTGGTTAACATGGAGGATGCATGGTCTAGCGGTATTTGCCAAAATGAGTTCTTTGCATCTAGGACAGAGAAAACTGTAGCTTTGGCTGCGACCTCTTCCACCGTCCGCATCGGGTGGTGTGGTCATTTGATGGCAGTGTTTATGTCTTTAGGGTTAATACACATCCTTATTTCGTCTTTGTTCTTCTTGACTGCTGCGACCATGGTGGAGACCCAGGAGGAGGGGTCATTGACAGGGGCTATCACACCCAGTGTTTCCATTCTGTCAAGTTCAGCTTTGACGCGGTCCTTCATTGCGTGCGGGATTCGGTGAGGAGAACGAACGACAGGTATGACTTCCTTGTCGGTTACAATGCTGTATTCTGTGGGAATCTTGCCCAGCTGGTTATCACAAATGTCTTTGTATTATTCGAATAGTTGTTGGTTGGGAATTTGAGAGGTAGACAGCTGGTACACAGTTTTGCCGAAGGAGACTAAGTTCATATCGCGTCATGCATCAATGCCCAGAAGGAGCGGCACTTCCCCACTAACAAGAAGTCAAGGAGAGAGTTTATTGTCATAGAAACATAGAAAATAGGTGCAGTCGTAGGCCATTCGGCCCTTCGAGCCTGCACCGCCATTCAATATGATCATGGGCTGACCCAGATAGGACAATGAAATTCTTGCTTGTTGCAGCGCAACAGAATATTGTTGGCATAAATGCAGATCAGATCAGTGTGTCCATATACCATAGAATATACACCCATAAATGAACAGATAAAGTGCAATAGGCTGTTATAGTTCAGAGCCTGTTTGAAGTTGTGTTTAATAGTCTGATGGCTGTGGGGAAGCAGCTGTTCCTGAACCTGGATGTTGCAGATTTCAGGCTCCTGTACCTTCTACCTGATGGCAGCGGAGAGATGAGTGAGTGGCCAGGATGGTGTGGGGTCCTTGATGATGCTGGAAGCCTTTTTGAGGCAGCGACTGCGATAGATGCCCTCGATGGTGGGGAGGTCAGAGCCGATGATGGACTGGGCAGTGTTTACTACTTTTTGCAGCCTCTTCAGCTCCTTGAAGCTCAGGTTGCCATACCAAGCCAACAATGAAGAAATCCACATTGTAAACCTGAGATTGCAGATGGCATTGTAATGTGACCTTACCAACCGGTTGCAACTCCCCCCCATAAATGGATGTAACTTGGAGTTTGTTTTCATGACATTCGTTGTTGTGAATCCTTTGGAAGTCTGATAAAGACATGACATTACATCTTTGCAGCAACTTTGGTATTGTTGACACTGAGCATTGTCATGGATTCACTGTTTGTGGACGATGAGTCGGGTACACAGGAATGTATGATTTGCCTGTCTTCCTGCAGGTGCTCCGGTCGTGGTTCTACTGGAACGGCTGTTTCAGTCAGTGCCTTGTGGCAAATTGTGGGCTCGAGCGCATAGAGAGATTGTTGTGACCAAAGATTATAGAGGAGCAAGATAGACCACTCCTCCGAAATCCAATGAGCTGACGTGTCGTACGTAACAAAACGTCATGGCCGCCATTTGTTTAAGCCAAACGCGGCTTCCGGTATGCCTCCAGCTGTGCACTCGCTCTATCATCCTTGGTGTAATCAGTGCTGTAGGGAACAGTGTTTCATATAGCGCATCTATCACCTCACATATTTTAGTTAATTTTATTGTAAATGTTTTCCCCGTTCCCCCATTTCCCTCCCATCTTTCCTCCCCAGCCGCCACCTTTGCGTAGTTTCCCTTGCATTGTATTGTGCAGCTTCCCTTCTATTGTTTTAACACACACTGTGCACAAAATTAACTTTAACTTATATATATATATTTATATGAATGTGTGTTTGTGTGTGCCTGTGTGTGAGAGGCAAGTTAAGGGCCTGTCCCCACCAGCATGCGATTGCATGCGTCTAGCGCGACCAAACGTGGTCGCTTGAAAAATCTTGCACTGTCCGAACATCCCGCGCGACAACGGCCTGTCGGCCCGCAGGCACATTGAGGGCGTACGCAGCGTCTTGACGGCGTACGCCTAACGCGTGGCGTTGTGCGAGAGATGTTTTTTAAATATGCTATATAAATAAAAGTGACTTGACTTGACATATTTCTCTAGTTTCTTCCTTCAGATTTCCTCTACTTTCTTTAGCAACCTTTTTCTTTCAATCTGTGTGTGTATATATATATTTGTGTGTGTGTGTGTGTGTGTATATCACAATATATATGTATACAAAAATATATATACTGTATATATATATATCACAATATATGTGTATATACATATACATACACATACATATTTGTATGCACACACATACAGTGGCTTGCAAAAGTATTCATACCCCTTGAACTTTTCCACATTTTGTCATGTTACAACCACAAACGTAAATGTATTTTATTGGGATTTTATGTGATAGACCAACACAAAGTGGCGCATAATTGTGAAGTGGAAGGAAAATGATACATGGTTTTCAAATTTTTTTACAAATAAAAAACTGAAAAGTGTGGCGTGCAAAAGTATTCAGCCCCCTTTACTCTGATACCACTAAATATAATCCAGTGCAACTAATTGCCTTCAGAATCACCTAATTAGTAAATAGAGACCACTTGTGTGTAATCTAATCTCAGTATAAATACAGCTGTTCTGTGAAGGCCTCAGAGGTTTCTTAGAGAACATTACTGAACAAACAGCATCATGAAGCCCAAGGAACACACCAGACAGGTCAGGGATAAAGTTGTGGAGAAGTTTAAAGCAGGGTAAGGTTATAAAAAAATATCCCAAGCTTTGAACATCTCACGTAGCACTGTTCAATCCATCATCCGAAAATGGAAAGAGTATGGCACAACTGCAAACCTACCAAGACATGGCCGTCCACCTAAACTGACAGGCTGGGCAAGGAGAGCATTGATCAGAGAAGCAGCCAAGAGGGTAACTCTGGAGGAGCTGCAGAGATCCACAGCCCAGGTGGGAGAATCTGTCCACATGACAACTATTAGTTGTGCACTCCACAAATCGGGCCTTTATGGAAGAGTGGCAAGAAGAAAGCCGTTGTTGAAAAAAAGCCATAAGAAGTCCCGTTTGCAGTTTGCCACAAGCCATGTGGGGGACACAGCAAACATGTGGAGGAAGGTGCTCTGGTCAGATGAGACCAAAATTGAAGTTTTTGGCCTAAATGCAAAACGCTATGTGTGGCGGAAAACTAACACTGCCATCACCCTGAACACACCATCCCCACTGTGAAACATGGTGGTAGCAGCATCATGCTGTGCGGATGCTTTTCTTCATCAGGGACAGGGAAGCTGGTCAGAGTTGATGGGAAGATGGATGGAGCCAAAAACAGGGCAACCTTGGAAGAAAACCTGTTAGAGTCTGCAAAAGACTTGAGACTGGGGCGGAGGTTCATCTTCCAGCAGGGCAACGACCCTAAACATACAGCCAGAGCTACAATGGAATGGTTTAGATCAAAGCATATTCATGTGTTAGAATGGCCCAGTCAAAGTCCAGACCTAAATCCAATTGAGAATCTCTGACAAGACTTGAAAATTGCTGTTCACAGATGCTCTCCATCCAATCTGACTGAGCTTGAGTTATTTTGCAAAGAAGAATGGGCAGAAATGTCAGTCTCTAGATGTGCAAAGCTGGTAGAGACATACCCCAAAAGACTTGCAGCTGTAATTGCAGCGAAAGGTGGTTCAACAAAGTATTGACTCAGGGGGGCTGAATACTTTTGCACGCCACACTTTTCAGTTTTTTATTTGTAAAAAAATTTGAAAACCATGTATAATTTTCCTTCCACTTCACAATTAAGCAGCACTTTGTGTTGGTCTATCACATAAAATCTGAATAAAATACATTTACGTTTGTGGTTGTAACGTGACAAAATGTGGAAAAATTCAAGGGGTATGAACATTTTTGCAAGCCACTGTATATATATATACACACACACATATATATATATATATATATATATATATGAAATCCTAATATTGTGAATAAAACATCCATGAACACAATGTCAAAATATTTTCCATTCTTTCATTCTATATTAGCGTAACACAATGTAGTGCATACAAACCTACATATTTAAATTCAGTCGATAAGTTGGTCAAATAATATGGGGACCTTCTTGCTTTTTTTTGAGACATGGATTTTTAAAATGTGAATGTCTCATTACGACACATTTGTGGGTCAGCCCTATATTGCAATAACCACAATTTCAAATAACTCTAAATTGAACTTTATAAACAATGAAAACACTTTCTATTTCCGTCATTTATGGTAATATTTACATAATTCACATAATTTTGTGCACGACATATACAGGGGGTTGCAGTGTTTTGAAAGTGATGTAAAATTCAACATATTTCAGACAATGATAGCCCCACCCCTTGCTTACCCCAAAGAATAAAATTTCCAACTTATATACAATAATAAATAAATCGTCATTTGCACAATTTTGTGTGGGTAACGGGAGGTTCTCATTCTTGCTCTCGAGTAACCGGATTTGGGAAAACAGACGTTTCGGCGTGTTCGTGATGTCAAATAGCGTTGGAACTGCATTGCAATTTAGCCTGTCATTGGTCTGCATGATGGAAAACTAGTCAAGTTCAGTATTCAGAAAAAAGACGGCAGGTGGTTGAACAAGTACACCAGAGTTTGGTGGTGGAGATCTTGTCGACGAGTATTCTGGACCCGCTGTCGACATCTGAAATTACAGAAAATCTCATATTGGATTAACTAAGAAGGAAAAAATGGAGTTATAACTACATATCTGCAGAATGGATGATATATTATTTAAGTGCAATTGTTCAGTTGTGGGGAGAGACCTGTATATTGAAGATGCATTTTGCCACTAATGTAGAAGAGATTATTTAAAACTTCTAATGTAGACCATTTAAAGTATTTTCTTTCTATCCTCTTTTGGACCTAAGACACTAGCACGACTATCAACTCTCAGGCAGAGACAGACAGAGAGAGAGGGGAGGGAGAGAGAGAAAGGCAGATGGGGCAGAGACCGAGATAGAGAGAGACAGGGAGAGGTGAGAGAGAGAGAAGGGGCAGAGAGAGACAGGGAGAGAGGGAGAGAGAGATGGAGGGGGCAGAGGGAGAAGGGGAGAGAGAGGAACGATGGAACGTTATAACGCACAGCCGTCCCATTTTGACCGCCGCCGAACCCCGCACCGCACCATTGCACCCTTCTTCACGGCGGCCCAGCGATGTCTTGGCTCTGACAATTCGAGGGATCTAATTGGTAACTACACTAAGAGCAGCCCCGGGTCGCTGCGCTCCCCGACTCGAATCTGAGGTTAAAATCTCATGATGGGCCTGATGTGTCTCTCTCCCCATCTCTCTCTGCCCCTTCTCTCTCTCTCTCTCCCTCTCTCCCTACGGACCATATTTTGGAGACTCTTGCCGTACAGAAACAAAAACAAAAATGTACAGAATAACAAAAATTGCTGACTTTATTATTGTAGTAAGTTTAGATCTATTTTAAAAATCTAGTAACTTTCTAACGTACCAACAACACTAGTTTCCCAATGAGTGTTGATAGGGGAACAAAAAATAACATTTTCAGGACAAAATAATGTCGACAGAAAACAATAATATTTCCTCACTTTTCTTTGTTGTTGGGGAACCTGACGAAAGACAGGTTGAGTTGTCAACATCGGTGATTAGAGCAATTTACACCGAGCTGTAGATGTGGACGCCATGACAGTATGCGGGCAGCCCTATAAAATGCCCTATAAAATGGCGTCGACAATCACACACATCATACTACGCGTTTTTCACTGAGTGGCGCATCTTGCTCCTCTATAATCTTTGGTTGTGACTGGGCCCTGTTGCCACGAGCGTGGCAGCACCGGATAAAGTGGCCTTTCTTTTTACAGTAGTGGCAAGTTTTGTCTTAAGTGGGGCATTGCTCACAGAATTTCGGGTGTGAGCCACAGCAGTTACGACAGTTATGGAGCAGTCCCTGGGTGGGCAGCATCTATGAAAATTCCGAATTCCACTTCGAAGATGTGCCTACGTTCGACAAATTCGCTGTTGAACATTAAAGGATCTGGTTTCGTAAAGACTCTGCCATAATAAGCGAGCGATGGTTCGTTGTAAAAAAAAACTAAAATAAATTCAGGCAAAAGGGTCGTAGACATGGCTCAATCTCACTTCTGACACCATGTTTATGATTAATCCACACTAATACATATGGTAAAAGATCAGTCTTTATTCCATATGTATACAGGAACATTTAAACTGCCAGCCATTCTCATTCAGCTCAGCGTGACTTGTGTGAGAGAGAGAGTGAGAACAAGCTGACCTTGCTAATGTAAAGCTGTGTAGTACCGTAATACCATGTAAACGGTGGCATGCACATATGTGTAGTGGAGATTATAAATGGCATGGATCAATAAGGGTTAATCTACAAACCCTCACTTTTCATTATCTCCATCATCGATTTGGCAACCGCCAACTTTGTGGCTAGTTCCAGGTGTGCTTTTCGTTACCTTATCTCTTCTTCTTGTCGCCTCATCTCTTCTCTCAGCTGTTCTTCTTGTCGCTCAATCTCATGTTTCTTCTCCAAGGTATTTGATTCTATTGAGAGTGCAGCTAGATCAACTTCAACTTCCATTCGAGCAGAGGCCCTTGATGCTTTACTGGCTATAGAACCAGATTTATGTCCTGATCTTTGTGTAGATACATTTGAAATATTATCTTGTGGTGTAATCACATCTTCCATTCCAGCACCTTGTTGCGTGGCTTGTTTCCTGTTTTCCAGGCTGGCAAGCGAACAAGCTTCTTGGCTTCTTTCCAAACTTTAGCAGAACTAAATTTCTCCAGACTCTTCAGAAGCTGTTTGAAGTAAACATTCCAGCTTCTGAATTCAACATAGTAGAATAGTTGTTCTACACAAGATTCTGGGCAGTGGGCAGGTGCTATAGACCTGCACGGGAAGGTAGACGCTCCCGTCCCCACAAGTCTCGGGCAGATGGGGCTCGTCAGCCTGGGAAGGCAGTCCAACTAGGAGAGGGAAAACTCTGATTTAAAACCTCCACTGCCTTGTGGCTATATCCAGTCATGGAAAAGGCTCCAGGAGTAAACCTGGCTGGCCGAGATCTATTTTCTTCAGTTCCTCTTCCAAGGAACCAGTCTTCAGTTCCTCTTCTGGTACAAATTTTCGGGCGTAATCTCTCTCCAGAGATCCAGGCCAATCTGTCCCTCTTCTACCACCTCCTGACTGTAAGGTAGCTTTCGACTCGATATAATGGCAGATTATTATATTGTTCAAGGATTTGCTCCCTCTAGCCCAGTGGTTCCCAACCTTTTTTTGGCCATGCCCCACCTAATCACCTCTAAAATCCTGATGCCCCCCCACCCCTCATGTGGTGATATATAATTCTTATCATTTCAATACCTTGGTATAAACAAGCTTCAAAAGAACATGGCATCCATGAAAAAGAAAAATGAAATAAACAAAAGACAGTTAAAGTTCTGAGCAAGAAATTACTAAAAAATTGTTAAAAAAAAAAGAAAAAAACATTAGGTGGCATTAAAATAATAATAATGATAAATATGATAATAAAAGAGTATTCACAGGTAATAAAGAGAGAGCAAATTTATATGTTAGAATATTGAAATATTTGTGGATTGTCTCATACGAAAACAGCAAATAAAGTTTCAAAACAGATAATAGAGAACTGAAATGTTATACAACACAAACTAATTTGAATGGAAGCTTTTTCTGTAATACTTCGATCATTTTAATTACTGTACAATAAAGTAAAGGTACCTATCAAATGCAAAATACCATTTGAGCTCACCTCAAGATAATTAGAATAAAGTTAGTGAGACCCTTGTGCTTCATGCCTGCTGCAAAGAGATTTTATATTAGGCACTAATTTAGTCAGCTTCAGTCTCAAATCTCCTCGTTTAGTGATATCCAGTCAATTTATTTTCTTCAGTAGCAAATCATTTACTGCACTAAAGCCACATTCAGCTAAATATGTAGATGGGAACGGTAACAACAGTTTTCTTGCAAAGCTGGTTGAATTTGGGTATTTAGTTTCTGTCTCATCACAAAGCCATGCCATCGCTCCTTTTATGTTGAATACAGTTTTAACTGACATGATTTTGTATTTCCGAGAGTTCTTCTTGGTACTGCATTTAAACATCAGATAGATCCACTAGCACTGGCTGCATCACCCATGTTGGAAAATCAATCTGTTTTAAATCAGAAATTCTTTCTTTCAAATCAGAGGCCAATATTTTCAGATGATCCACAATGACAAGTACAGCAGCATCAGTCGGCTCACATTTCTTTAGCCAATGAAACTGGTCAACATTTTTGTCAGAAATATGTTTTTGGCATAACTCGATAAATGAAATAGCCAAATATCTTCGCCTTTGCATCAACAAGAGTTTTATTTGTTCCTTGAAATTGTTTATTCAACACATTCAGTTTTTAAAAAATATCTGCTAAATAACTCACAAACGCTTTTCCATCAACGGTTAGCAGGTGCTTCATTTCAGGCTTGTCACTTAAAAAGTCACTAAGCTCATCAAATAGTTCCATGAATCTTTTCAAACAATTCCCCTTCGAAAGCCACCGCACCTCTGTGTGAAGTAAAAGTCTCACATGGTCTGCATTGTTATCTTCACAAAATTGCTTGAAAAGACGCCAACATTTGGCATTAGCTTTGATAGCATTGATAGATTTTATAATTGATTTCAGTACCTCATTAAGTACAGGAGAACTATTTTTCGACACTAAGTTCTCTCTATGAATAACACAGTGCACAAGAAGCATTTCCGGATTCTCATCTTTCATCAATTTTAAGCAAACATTTTTATTGCCCATCATAACAGGAGCACCATCAGCTGCACAAGATGTTATGTTTTCCACTGGTATATTATTGACATCTAAGTAGTGTTTTAGTTTATTATATATATCAGTGGCGGTAGTGGTGGTCTGTAACGATTTGCACAATAACATGGACAGCGGGTATGAAACCAAGTTTTAAATATTTTTCTGAATACTGACGAACTTTCTTCTTGCTTGCACTACTCGTTTTAGCACGAGCAGTCAAAGAAATAATTGTCAGAAAATGGATTGCTATCCCTTGAGAGAAAACGGAGGAAATAGATATTATAAGGGTAACTTAGCAAAAGCTCTTTGAATCGCATTTCTAAATCCAATTAAATAAATAAGGTTCTCCCATGACCTCGCGCGCTTCGTGCGACGTGCATGAAGATCGATGGCGCGGTGATTATGTAATAACTACACAATAAAGACCTTTTTTACCCCAAATAAATTATTTACTCAAAATAACATCTGAAACATAAACTACATATGTTTACCTGATGGAAAATCCAAAAAAATAAAAATTGAAAATTTGGACCCAGACCTCCTCAGTCGCGCTCAATTGCCCCCCTTAAAAATCAAATTGCCCCCCTGTGGGGCGTACGCCCCATGTTGGGAACCACTGCTCTAGCCACTAGGAGAAGACACGGGGTGAGGAGATAGCGTCGTTTTACGAATGGGAACTCTCCACGAGACATTCAAAGCCGTAGAAAGATAAATCATCAAAACAAACTCTCTTGATTAATAGTTTCTTTATTGTCAAAGTAAAACAGTCAGATATTCATCTAAACCTCTTCTTGATAAGTACATTTTAATCTTCGTCAAACTCCAGCATGTGGCTCCGAACCATTAGAAAACGTCTTTGGTGTTGGAAAGTTCTGACCATTGGTCGAAAGCTATACTGTCCCACCATGCTTCCTCCGAACTAAATAAAAACGTACAAGTTTCTTCCAAGAATCCCAGCAGCAAACACGCCTCCGACTACATAATATATCCCACCCACATAATTACAGGCAGACAACATTTAAAGGCAAATTCCATAATTTATGAAACAAAATATTAAGCCAAACGGCCACTACACTCACTCTCTCACTCACACTCTCACTCACTCATCTACTCACACTCACTCTCTCACTCACACTCTCACTCACTCATCTACTCACACTCACTCACACTCTCACTCACTCACTCATTCACTCACATTCACTAACACACTCACTCACACTCACTCTCTCATTGTCACACTCACTCACTGTCACTCTCTCTCTCTTTCTCCGTCTCTCTTTCTCTGTCTCTTTCTCTCTCTCTCTTTCTCTCTCTCTCTCTCTCTCTCTCTCTCTCTCTCTCTCTCTCTCTCTCTCTCTCTCTCTCTCTCTCTCTCTCTCTCTCTCTCTCTCTCTCTCTCTCTCTCGGTAACCATGTGCCTATGATCTCCAGTGAGCAAGTGTTCGAAGAAGCTCACAAACAAAGATCTGGAGTTCCTACTCTTTTTTTCCCTTCTCTTCCTTCATCCGGTCCACCTACTGCTGAAACACCAGTAACTAATATGTTCATCAGACACGGACTGCCCCGAACCACCACCTACATGAAAGTTTCAAAATCTCGGCGCTTTCTCTCAGCATTGAGTGCAGTAATGTAAAAAGAAAATGTATCTACGGTATTGGACACAGATGTTAAACACAAATTGCCTGCGGTATCAGTGAAACCTTCTGTATATATACTTTTGTAAATAGTTTTGAATATTCCCTGTTTTTAATTCGTTTTTAAGAAAATAGCTATTATTAATGAATTTCAGTGCATCAATTTGTTTTTTGAAATAAAGTTTTGAGATATTTAACGCAATAGGCTTTGGCGGCTGTTATTTTTCTGCTCTGACCATAACCGTTGCTCTCTGCATGTTGTTTATTTGTTGTTCTGAGTTTGGTTCCATGGTATGGATTAGGTATTGGGAATACAGCCATGTCTTACACATCACAGATCCAAGCACAAGTCTAATTTCCCAATAAGCTGTTCACGCACTATTTATGGTAACTCCCTTCAATAACATTATCGGGATAGACACAAAGTGCTGAAGTTACTCAATGGGCCGGGCAGCATATCTGGAGAAAAACGATGGGTAATTTTGTTGTTTTGTTTAGATACAGCACGGAAACCGGCCCCTTCAGCCCACCGAGTCCATGCCGATCAGCGATCCCCGCACACTAACGCTATCCTACACACACTTACTTGCTTAGACTTAGTTCCTCCCACACTGTTGAGTGCATTGGGCAGCAAGCTTTCACCATTCTGTTCGGTTATGTACGACGTCTTCCACCCTCGATAGGTTAGCGTCCCGGGGCTTCCAAATCCTACCAGAATGTTCACCTCATGTGAGTTTTGGTCGGCCTCTTTTTCTTCTTCCGTCAGCTTGTCATGTCATTGCTATCTTACGTGCACGTTCTGCTGACATTCTGAGTACATGTCCTGCAGATTTCATTCTGCATCCCTCCATGTCCTGGCTGAGAGGCTTTGTTGCAGTTTCCCGGTAGATCTCCTCGTTTGTGATGTGGTCTCTGTAGCTAGTCTTCAGGATCCTCCTCAAGCAGCGTTGTTGGGATGCATCCAATTTCTTTTTCATCTTCACATTGATTTTCCATGTGTCAGTGGCACAGAGAGCTGTAGGGAAGACTACGGACTGGAAGAGTTTGACTTTTAGCATCTTGGATATCCCACCACTAGACCATATTGGCTGCATTTGTCTGAAGATTGATGCAGCTTTACCAATTCGGGGTAATTTATATTTTTTACCGAAGCCAATTAAAACACTAGCATCTTTGGCATGTGGGAGGAAACTGGAGCACCTGGAGAAATCCCACAAAGGTCACGGGGAGAACGTAAAACTCCATACAGACAGCACTCATAGTGTGGATCGAACCTGGGTCTCTGGTACTGTAAGGCAGCAGCTCTAACGTGGGTGACGTTTCGGGTCGGGACTCTCCTTCAGACTGAAAATAGAGGGGAGGGAATTGGAGGTAAGAATAGAATAGAAACAGAAAATAGGTGCAGGAGTAGGCCATTTGACCCTTTGAGCCAGCACCGCCATTTAATATGATCATGGCTGATCATCCAGAATCAGTACCCTGTTCCTGATTTCTCCCCATATCCCTTGATTCCATTAGCCCTAAGAGCTAAATCTAACTGTCTTAAACACACGGACCAATATAGAACAAATCAGGGCCAGCAACAGATGACCAAGAAAGGGTGGAGCCCATAATGGCCCATTGTGGCTGGGGAAGAGGTTATAACGAAGGGATACAATTAACATTATTACCGACCCAAAACATTGCCTATCCATGTTCTCCAGAGATACTGTCCCACTCAGATATTTTGTGTAGACCAGCATCTGCAGGGGAGCAGTCTGAAGAAGGGTCTCGACCCGAAACGTCACCCATTCCCTCTATCCAGAGATGCTGTCTGACCTGCTGAGTTACTCCAGCATTTTATGTCCAGCATCAGCAGTTCTTTGTTTTCATATTCTCCTTTCTACCCATTCCTCCCCCACTCCCAATTCCTCCGTCTACACCGCATCTGCACCCAGGATGAGGTGTTCCAGACCAGGGCATCGGAGAAGTCCTCATTCTTTAGGGAACGGGGGTTCCCCTCTTCGATTATAGATGAGGCTCTCACCAGGGTCTCCTCTATAGCCCGCAGCTCTGCTCTCACTCCCCATCACCCTACTCGTAACAAGGACAGAATCCCCCTTGTCCTCACCTTCCACCCTACCAGCCGTCGCATCTGTGCCCCCACCTTCACCTCCTTTCCCCATTTTGTACCAACATTTGATACAGTAACATTTAAACGACGTAGGAAGGAACTACAGATGCTGGTTTACACTGAAGATAGACACAAAAAACAGCGGTTCAGACAACATCTCTGGAGAAAAAGAATATGTGACATTTTGGCTCCAGTCTCTTCTTCGGACTCAAGTCTGTAGTTATCTGTAAAACTTCTGTCATGCTTCAATGGTAGACTTCCAAAATATATTGGACATTTGGGCACAATTTCAGAAAGTGTGGTGCGTAGGTCCCGAAATGAAAGCGAGGAGCCAGGTATTTCGGGAGGCACCTTTATTTATGTCCTAGATTGTAGGGAAATCCACGAGAAAAAGATGGCACCCAAACCCTTGCCTTTAAACCTCTGGTTAAGGGCCGCCTCTGGACTGAACCATTCCCGTGCCGAGGGGTTTGACAGTTAGGATGGTCCGACCCTTGGGAGCCGCCACAAAAGTTTAGATTAGAGATACAGTGCAGAAACAGGCCCTTCAGCCCACTAAGTCCGTGCCGACCAGTGGTTACCCACACACTAATACTATCCCACACACTAGGGACAATTTACTATTTTATCAAAGCCAATTCAGCTACAAACATGTACATCTTTGGACAGTGGGAGGAAACCAGAGGCCCCGGAGAAAACCCACTCAGTCACGGGCCGAACGTACAAACTCCGTACCAACAGGACCCGTAGTCAGAATCGAACCTGGGTCTCTAGCGCTGTGAGGTAGCAACTGTACCGCTGTGCCGCCCCTGAATGTATCCAACTGTAAATCCTTGGTGTTGCACCTGTTACATAGTTCTCTTGAATGAGCTTTCCAATTACACAAAGTGGCGTTCTCTGTTACAGGATTCTCAGTAGGATTTGCGTTATAGTGCAAGGATTTCTGGCTGCCCATTGCTATGAATCCAGCTGTTTTCCTTGCTGGTTCTGGTTAGACAGATGTTTCCCATAAATAGTCTAATGATCCAAATGAATTGGAGAAGTGAGATTCACAACAAGTCCAGAAATCAGTTTAGCATTTTGATTAATATGTTCTTTTAAACATGATTCGTCGTGGAATGTGCAACTTCTCATGTATGGTCTGTAAACTCTTCCTATGTGATCTAATTATGCTTCTGAACTGCTAGCCAAACAGTGTTTAATCCTGATGAACAATGAAATGATCAAAAGATGCGGATGCAAAACGTCGCAAAAGTCATGCTACATACCTTTTAGTTTTGCTTTTAGAGATACAGCTTGGAAATGGGCCCTTCGGCGCACCGAGTCCACGCCGACCAGCGATCACATGTGCACTAGTACTATCCTACACACTTGGGCCAATTTACAGAAGCCAATAATCTGTACATCTTTGGATGCCCATTCTAATGACTTTGCCTGCCCATTCCTTCCACAGATGCTGCCTGACCTGCTGAGTTACTCCAGCACTTTGTGTTTTGCTCCAGATTCCAACATCAACATTCCCTGTGTTCCCATTCTATTTTCACTTGGTTCTCAGATACATTAAAACTTTTAAACTTTGGAGATTACTCCAGCTTATTTTCTCTTACATCTTCAAGCTTTGCAAAACCAAATAATTAGTTTAGTTAAGTGATACAGCGTGGAAACAGGTCCTTCGGCCCACCGAGTCCGCTCCAGCCAATGATCATCCTACACACTAGGGACAATGTACAGAAGCCAATTAACCTACAAACCTCCACGCGGTCACGGGGAGAACATACGAACTCCGTAGAGACAGCACCCGTAGTCAGGATCAAACCAGGGTCTGTCGCACCAAAGGTTCTTAATGATAGACACAAAGTGCTTGAGTAACTCAGCAGGTGAGCCAGCATAGAAGGAATACCCACCATGGTAGTGATGTTTTCTTAAGGAACTGTTTACTGGCAGTATCTCGTTCTATTACAGAATTAAAAACCAAGGGGCTGCTGGCACAGAGTCCCCCATCTCGACTTTCCAATCTATTCTGTGAAAGCAGGGAACTGGGATCTTGTAAAATCATGGAAGGAAGAAAAGATGCAACCTAAGTGGACTGGACTCTACCTTGTGTTATTAATCACCGATACAGCAGTATGAACAAAAGAAAAAGGGTGGACACACGCAAGCCGATTTAAGGGTCTTGTGGAGGCCCCACCAGACAATATCAGCCCGTGGACTGTGCGTGGAGGGAAGGAACCACTGACTTTGTGCCTATTCGGATGTTGTATCATTCCCTGCGCACGAGGGATGGCTCAGCGATTGAGAGAGACAGCCCTGACAAAGAACAGCGCCGTCATGATGGCCTTCAGAACACAGTATGACCAGCGAGAGGAGGATAGTGAGCGGAAGAATCTGCTAGCACTAGAAAAGGAGGATATAGTATAAATCAAAAGTTGCGTAGCAAAAAGAAAAATGGTGGATTGTGAGAAAAGGGTTAATAGAGATGGTTGATTTATACTAGAACTCTGAAATATAACTTTGGAAGAAATAATGTGTCAGCAGAAGCCAGACTGCTAGTAGAATAGAAAGTAACGATATAAAGAACAAGGAGAAATTCTAGATAAAAAGTAGCATTAGAAATACTTCAGTAGAAATTTTTGGAGAAGCAAGGCAGAGTTGAAAAGGGCGAGGGGTTAAAAACAACTACGCATGCCTAATGAACTTGCGTGAATATGTACACACACCTACTATGACAAGATGCCTAATTTAAATGCACATGCGATGCATGTAGAATCTCGATAAATTTCGAGTTCGAGATAGAGTTCGAGTTCGAGATAGATTTCGAGATAAATTTCGAGTTCGAGATAGAGTTCGAGTTCGAGATAGGTTTCGAGATACATTTCGAGTTTGAGATAGAGTTCGACTTCGAGATAGATTTTGAAATAAATTTCGAGTTAGAGATAGTTCGAGCTCGAGATAGTTCGAGTTCGAGATAGAGTTCGAGTTCGAGATAGAGTTCGAGTTCGAGATAGAGTTCGAGATCGAGATAGAGATCGAGATCAAGATAGTGTTCTAGTTCGAGTTCGAGATCGAGTTTGCGTTCGAGATAGTTCGAGATAGAGTTCGAGATCGAGTTCGAGATAAGAGTTCGAGTTCGAGATAGAGTACGAGTTCGAGTTTTATTTCGAGAGAGAGTTCGAGAGCGAGTTCGAGATAGAGGTCGAGTGCAAGTTGGAGTTGGACTTCGAGTTGGAGTTCGAGTTAAATGAATGTATGAATGAATGAATACGTTTATTGGCCAACTATTCACATACAAGGAATTTGCCTTGGTGCTCCGCCGGTAACTCGAACTCCAACTCGAGTTCGAGATCGATTTCGAGTTCGGGTTCGAGATAGACTTCGAGTTCCAGATAGAGTTCGAGGCCGAGATATTTTGTTCGAATTCGAGTTTTAGCTGGAGATAGATTTCGAGTTCAAGATAGAGTTCGAGTTCGCGTTCGAGATAGTTCGGGATAGTTCGAGGTAAGAGTTCGAGATCGAGAGAGTTCGAGTTCGAGATAGAGTACGAGTTCGAGATCGAGTTCTAGTTCGAGTTCAAGTTCGAGTTCAAGTTCGAGTAAGTTCGGGTTCGAGTTCGAGTTCAAGTTCGAGTTCAAGTTCAAGTTCAAGTTCAAGTTCAATTTCGAGTTCGCGCTCGAGATCGAGTTCGGACTTCCGATGGCGCTATGGAGCACTGAAGGCGTCACATTGAGCTCCTCTCCGGCATCAACTGTTAAAAAACGTTAAAAAGCTGTTTTCTAAATCAGTACCGATTTTAAAAAACTCACCGGAGCTGCTTGGCTTTGCGTAAGGGTGACGTCATCAGAAGGCGACGCGAAAAACGGGAGTTTAACGCTAAAAATCGGGAATTTTAAATGAGAAGAGAAAAAAGGCTCACGAGCACCCAAGAAGAACACCATGTCTCCAACTCGAGAAAGTCTTGGATACTCTGCAAACGACAGAAGAAGGCTCACAAGGCTCAGAAGAAGAAGAATTCGACAGCCAAGGATCTCTGCTTGAAATGGCTGCAAAAGGAGACAAGAAGGAGAAGGAGGTAAAGCAAATGCTTTAAAAATGTCTGCTACAATCAATGTTACACTGGAAAAGATCCAGAGTATGGAGTCTAATATGGAGAGTAATAAGCAGAGTATCGAGACTAATATGGAGAGAATTTCTCAAAACATTTATACAGCTTACGGTGAGTTAAAGGAGCTGAATAAACAACATAAGGAGGCTGATAAAAAATTAGAACGCGCTAGACTCGCAAATGACTATAATAAGAAATTCACTGATGTTAAGGATAATATGGGAAAGCTGGATGAGTTAATGGAAGAGATGGAGAATGAAATGAAAGTAATGGCCACTGAAATAAAGAGTTTGAAAAAATCACAAAAAACTGAAGAAGAAAAACGTAAAAATGACGGATAAATGTCTGGACTTGGAAGCAAGATCGAGAAGGCAGAATTTGAGAATTGTTGGAGTGAGAAGGACGAGAGGGTCATGGATCTCAAACATGTACTTTTGTTACTGACTTACTCAAAGATGTTTTGAACTGCCGGGAGCACCAAGAATAGATGTCGCTCACAGAGTTGGACGTGTTTCAAGAGAGGCAAATGCTCCTCCAAGACAGATAATTGTGAAATTCCTCGATATCTCTTCAGTGGAATTTGTATTGAAAAAAATTACTCATGGGGAGAACCTGACATATCGTGGGGATAATATTCGATTTTTCCGGGATTACCCCCCCGGAGGTCGTCCAGAGAAGGAACTTGTTTACACAGACAATAAATATTCTGAAAGGGATACGCGATGTGAGATATGGAATTGTTTATCCAGCTAAAATGAAGATTACTCATAATGGCACTGTACGCTCGTTCACAGACCCCGAAAAAGCTTTTAAATGTGCAGAGGATATCGTAAAGAAAACATCTGGTGAAGTGGACGAAGAATGATCTGTTTAACTTTTAGGACTGGTTAATATGGCGGAATTTTCCTGACAGTTAGCAAGCTTATCTGTCTGGAATGTGTTTGGGAGAGTACTGTCTATATTTCACCTTGAATGAAAAGCTTAAAGATAAACAAAAGACGTTGAAGACACAGAATTAATGAGGGAATGTATAATGGACATGGAACAACATGGGATATAAAATCTGCTGATTTAAGAAGATTTTTAATTATTATACTCCAATTATAAATAATTAACGACTTTAACAAATTTAACAATACTAATTATTTGTGAATGTATTTAGTAAATATGAATAAATCATGAGACGGGGAAGGAGATAATGGGAGTGTATATAATTATGATTTAATTCACTAAAACGTCTATAACACTACTAACATAACTTTTTTGTTGTTGTGTGGGTAGGAGTTAGTTGCAGCATATAACTGGAAGAGATCCTTGGTACCTGTTTGTATGTGTAAGAATTCTGGGTGGATATACATGGTAAAGCTTAGACTAGATTAAGGTTAGATAAATTGGAAGGGCATATATACTTATAAAATTGAACTTAGGTTGTGTTTTATATTCTTTTTTTTCATTTTTTATGTCTCCCTTTGATTTCGGTTTTTATTGGGGCTGGTTTGATAAATGTATATAAGCAAAGATAAAATATGTAACGGTCTGTAGCTTTTTATGAGGATCTATTAAGGAGTTGGAGCTCAATGTATAACAACATCAACGGAAGTCTATACATTTTTCGCCACCTTAGGTGGCCATTCGTCTTTAAGATATCTTTTCTTAGATATCTTAAGAGCACTTTTTTTTCACTATAAAGACTTTTATTCGCTCACTTTTTTTGTAATCAATTTTATATCACATCTTTCTTTTCTTTTCCAAAGCCACTACACAAGAAGGAGATGCTATATAAATCTAAACATTTGGCATGACCACCCAACACCCTGAACTCTGAGGTATTTGGTTGCACCATATGATTCAGGAATACTATTTTGATATATAATGCAAGACGATAGACAAATAAAGAATGGAGGAATTACATTCTGTAGTTGGAATATAAGCGGTGCGAATGAACCAATTAAGAGGGGTAAAATTTTTGCTCAACTAAAATCTATGAACAGCGACATAATGTTTTTACAGGAAACTCACATGAAACAACAAACACAAATGAGATTAAAGGCGAAGTGGATAGGTCAAACATATTATTCGTCATTTACTTCTAAATCTAGAGTTACGGCTATTCATATCCGAAAAGGTATACCTTTTAAATTAAAGAATACTATATCAGATAAAGAGGGAAGGTATATTATAGTTTCGGGAGAAATTTATGCAACCCCACTAACTATGATAAATATTTACGCTCCGTACTTTGACAACCCCAAATTTTTTGATAAAATTATAAATATATCAGTGTTTAAATATCAGAATGTGATAAAAGGAGGGGACTTCAATTGTGTTTTAGATCCGTATCTAGACAAATCAGTAAAACAAAAGAGGAGTAATTTAAAATCTAAGACTAGTGAACTTTTAAATACATATATAAAAAATACTAATATAATAGATGTATGGAGATCTGCTAATCCAGCTGGAAGGGAATACTCGTTTTACTCTTCGGTACATAAAACGTATTCAAGAATTGATTATTTTTTAGTGGATATGAAATTAATGCCATATACAATTAATCCAACGTACCACATTAGTAGTATTTCTGATCACTCTCCACTGACATTTTCAGTAAAATTCGAGGTAATGCTGGGTAAAAAATTTTTTGGGAGGTTTAATACACATATTTTAAATGACATACAAGGTTATCAATATTTAAAACAACAAATGAAACATTTTTTTTGATACAAATGATATGCTAGGTACCTCGCCTTCTTTATTATGGGAAACTTTTAAGGCATTTATTAGAGGAATTATAATTTCATACGAAATTTTTCAAAATAAAAAGAATAAGACAGAACAAATGTTGCTAGAACAAGAAATTAGACAGTTAGAGTTAGATAATGCTAAAGACTCCACTATAGATAAACATAATAAGATAATATTACTGAAATTTAAACTTAATCGAATTCTATCGGCAAGAGTAATAAGATTATTCCAAATTACAAAACAGAAACATTTTGAGTTTGGTGACAAACCACATAAGCTTTTAGCTCGTCAACTGAAAAACAAGAAAAATAAAATACTATAAATAAAATTAAATCAGAGAAAGGTGAATTACTAATACTACCTAAAGATATTAATAAAATATTTGCTCAATTTTATCAAAATTTATATACATCAAAAACTAAAATAGAAGATAGTAAAATCAAGACATTTTTAGATAATTGTAATCTTCCAAAACTTGACCTTTTGGAACAAGAGGATCTTGGAGCGTAAATTACAATCGAAGAAATAGGTGAAACAATAAAATCGTTGACAAATGGTAAGAAACCGGGACCAGACGGTTTTAGTAATTAATTTTATTTAAAAAGCATGAGATAACGACTCCTTATTTATTTAATTTATATACTCACGCTTTTAAAGAAAATAAACTACCTGAAAGATTAGCAGAATCAACTATTACGCTTATTCCAAAAAAAGATAAAGATTTAGAGGATCCGGGCTCATATAGAGCTATATCACTTTTAAATACAGACCAGAAAATTCTAGCAAAGACTTTAGTAAGAAGACTAAGCAAATATATTAGTAAATTGATAAACCCTGATCAAACGGGATTTATACCCAAAATATATTTAATAATTTGCGACGCCTGTTTAATATAATGTACTCAGATAAATTGGAGGAAGAAGATATATCAATTATTTCTCTGGATGCAGAGAAAGCATTTGATCAGGTAGAATTGCAGTATTTATACAAAGTATTGCAAAAAATTAATATGGGAGAGAATTTTATTACATGGGTAAAATTATTATATGATAACCTATAACCATATAACCATAACAGCACGGAAACAGGCCATCTCGGCCCTTCAAGTCCGTGCCGAACATTTTTTTTTTTTTTTAAATGTTTTTTTTTTAAATTAAAAATAAATACTTCCCCCTAGTCCCATCTACCTGCACTCAGACCATAACCCTCCATTCCTTTCCCGTCCATATACCGATCCAATCTATTTTTAAAGGATAACATCGAATGATAAACCGATGGCAAGAATATTAACTAATAATATGTTATCTCAAAAATTTCAATTATCAAGGGGTAATAGGCGTTATCACCCCTGCTATTTGCCCTTATGATAGAGCCTTTGGCTGAAAGTATAAGAAGTCATCCGAATATTCAGGGTTATAATACTAGGGACTCAAATAATAACATTTCATTATATGCAGACGATATTCTTTTATATATTACAAAATCACAAACGAGCATACCAAATTTATTAAACTTAATAGAGGAATTTGGGTCCTTTTCTGGATATAGAATAAATTGGAATAAAAGTGAAATCATGACGTTAAAACCTCAAGAATCTACACACTTACTGAAGTTCCCCTTTAAAACTAACTGAAAAATTTAAATATTTGGGTAATCAGATTACTGGAAAATATAAAGCATTATTCAATGCTAATTTTATACCTTTATTAAACAAATTTTATACCTTTATTAAATATACTGATTAAATTTTGGAAAACACTTCCTTTATCATTAATAGGTAGAATAAATGCTATAAAAATGATCTTTCTACCACAACTATTATACCTATTTCAGTCTATACCAGTATATATACCAAAATACTTTTTAAAAAATTAGACTCTATTATTACTAATTTTATTTGGGATTATAAATCACATAGAATTTAAAAAAAAACTTATTTAAACCAAAAGATGTCGGGGGACTTTCACTCCAGAATTTTCTGTATTATTATTCGGCAGTGCATATTAAGAATATAATTTACTGGTTGGACAGTTCTACCAACAGACAGAATGGATAAAAATGGAGAAAGAGGATTGTTTTCCTTGTAATATAGGAACGATCCTCTTCTCCCCGAAAAAACTGAACAATACAATATATAAGAAGAACCCAATTATACATGATACAATAAGAATATGGAAACAAATAAAATTATCCTTAAAATTAAGAAATTTATCATTGTTAATACCAATAGCGAATAATCCTTTATTTAAACCATCTGTTATTGACAAAACATATAATCAATGGGAAAGTTTAGGAATTAAAAGGATCGGGGATATGTATGAAATGGGAAATGTATTATCATTTCAACAATTACAATCAGATTTGCGATTTCACGAAGAAATACATACAAGGATATCAAAAAATAACTCCTGATTTATTGGAAGAAGCAATGAATATTAAAGCTGACGCACAAAAATTAATATCATATTTATATAATAGTATTTTAAATATAGACCAACCATCGACAGAGGTACTTAGAGAAGAGTGGTAACGGGAATTAATGATAAAAATTACGAAAGTTACATGGGAAAAGTATTTGATATACATTCACAAATGTTCGATTAATGGAAGACATAATCTAATTCAATTTAAAATTTTACATAGATTATATTATTCAAAAAGAAGATTAAATAAATTCTATCCAAGTACATCCCCCATTTGCGATAAGTGTTTAACCCAAAACGCAACTATAACACACTCTTTTGTTTCCTGCATAAAACCTTATAGATTCTGGAGTGATATTTTCGAAATATTTACAAAATTATTTAAGATAAAAATGGAACCTAATAATGAATTGATTATATTTGGGGTAATGGAAGATGGAAATGAATTGAATTCATCTCAAAATTTATTTTTTAATTATGGTTTAATAATAGCAAAAAAAATAATACTTACATTTTGGAAAAATACACCAATACCAACGCTCAAAATGTTGATTGCAAGTATGTTGGACACCGCACATCTTGAGGGAATGCGATTCCTCCTAATAGATAAATCTGACCAATTCATAACGAGTTGGTCTCCATTTGACGTCTTTTTGGAATCATATGGTGCAACACAATTGTAAAAGCTAACTGTCTCGTGACTGGGCGAGGGATGGTCAAGATTATAAATAAGATCTCCTTACTTCTTTTTTCTTTTTCTTCCTTTTTTCTTTTACTCTCTTTTTCCTATTTTCTACTCTTTAACTTTCATTCTCTATTCTTCTTCTCCACACACTATATCTCACGTTTTCTATACTGTATTATCTAATTTATTTTTCTTTTTCTTCTTTACTATAATAAAAAATAAGAAGCTGTACATAACATGTATTATGAAAATATGATTGTATACAATTGTACTTACTTCTAATAAAATTAAAATATTAAAAAAAAAAGAATTCGAGTTCGAGTTCGATTTCGAGTTCGAGATAGAGTTCGTAAAAGAGTTCGAGTTCAATTTCGAGTTGGAGTTGGAGTTGGTTCGCGTTCGAGAGAGTTCGAGTTCGAGTTCGAGTTCGAGTTCCAGAGAGAGAGTTCGAGTTTGAATTCGAGAGAGGGTTTGAGTTCGAGTTAGAGTTGACGGAATGCATGAATGAATGAATGAATGTTTATTGGCCAAGTTTTCACGTACAAGGAGTTTGCCTTGGTGCTCCGCCCGTAAGTCGAAATCCAACTCGAGTTCAAGATCGAATTCGAATTCGAATTCGAGTTCGAGATAGATTTCGAGTTCGAGATAAAGTTCGAGGTCGAGATAGTTCGAATTCGAATTCGAGTTTTAGCTGGAGATAGTTCGAGTTCAAGATAGAGTTCGAGTTCAAGATAAAGTTCGAGATCGAGATCGAGTTTGATATCGAGTTCGCGTTCGAGATAGTTCGAGATAGAGTTCAAGTTCGAGAGAGAGTTCGAGATATTTCGAGTTCGAGATAAGAGTTCGTGTTCGAGATAGAGTACGAGTTCGAGTTCGAGTTTTAGTTAGATGAGAGTTCGAGATAGAGTTCGAGAGAGAGTTCGAGAGAGAGTTCGAGATAGATTTCGAGATAGATTTCGAGTTCGAGAGAGAGCTAGAGTTCGCGATAGAGTTCGAGTTCAAGATAGAGTTCGATTTCGTTCGAATTCGAGTTCGAGATGGAGTTCAAGATAGAGTTCGAGTTTGAGTTCGAGAGAGAGTTCGAATTCGAGTTTACTGAATGCATGAATAAATGAATGAATACGTTTATTGACCTACAAGGAATTTGCCTTGATGCTCCGCCCGTAATTCGAGTTCGAGTTCGAGATATTCGTGATAGAGTTCGAGTTAGAGTTCGAGCTCAATAGACAATAGACAATAGGTGCATGTGTAGGCCATTTGGCCCTTCGAGCCAGCACCGCCATTCTATGTGATCATGGCTGATTATCCCCAATCAGTACCCCGTCCCTGCCTTCTCCCAAAATCCCCTGACTCCGCTATTTTTAAGATCCCTATCTAGCTCTCTCTTGAAAGCATCCAGAGAATCTGCCTCCACCGCCCTCTGAGGCAGAGAATTCCATGGACTCGCCACTCTCTGTGAGAAAAAGCGTTTTCTCGTCTCCGTTCTAAATGGCTTATTCCTTATTCTTAAACTGTGGTCCCTGGTTCAGGACTCCCCCAACACCGGGAACACGTGTCCTGCCTCTAGTGTGTCCAAGCCCTTAACAATCTTATATGTCTCAATGAGATTCCCTCTCATCCTTCTAAACTCCAAAGTGTCCAAGCCCAGCTGCTCCATCCTGGGAATTAACCTTGTAAACCTACGCTGCACTCCCTCAATAACAAGAATGTCCTTCCTCAAATTAGGGGACCAAAACTGCACACAATATTCCAGATGTGGTCTCACTAGGGCTCTGTACAACTGCAGAAGGACCTCTTTGCTCCTATATTCGATTCCTCTTGTTATAAAGGCCAACATGCCATTCGCTTTCTTCACTGCCTGCTGTACCTGCTTGTTTACTTTCATAGACTGGTGTACAAGGACCCCCAGATCCCCTTGTACTTCCTCTTTTCCCAACTTGACGCCATTTAGATAGCAATCTACCTTCCTGTTTTTGCTACCAAAGTGGATAACCTCACATTTATCCGCATTAAACTTCATCTGCCATGCATCTGCCCACTTCCCAACCTGTCCAAGTCACCCTGCATTCTCATAGCATCCTCAACCCAGTTCACACTGCCACCCAGCTTTGTATTATCTGCAAATTTGCTAATGTTACTTTGAATCCCTTCATCCAAATCATTGATGTATATTATAAATAGCTGAGGTCGCAGCACTGAGCCTTGCGGTACTCCACTAGTCACTGCCTGCCATTCTGAAAGAGACCCGTTAATCCATATTCTTTGTTTCCTGTCAGCCAACCACTTCTCTACCCATGTTAGCACTACCCCCAATACCAAGTGCCCTAATTTTGCCCACTAATCTCCTATGTGGGACCTTATCAAATGCTTTCTGAAAGTGCAGGTACACTACATCCACGGGCTCTCCCTTGTCCATTTTCCTAGTAACATCTTCAAAAAATTCCAGTAGATTAATCAAGCATGATTTCCCCTTCGTAAATGCAAGTTGGAGTTGGAGTTCGACTTGCCAAGTATTCACATACAAGGAATTTGCCTTGGTGCTCCGCCCGTAAGTCGAAATCCAACTCGAGTTCGAGATCGAATTCGAGTTCGAGTTCGAGATAGATTTCGAGTTCGAGTTAGAGTTCGAGGTCGAGATAGTTCGAGTTTGAATTCGAGTTTTAGCTAGAGATAGTTCGAGTTCAAGATAGAGTTCGAGTTCAAGATAGAGTTCCAGTTTGAGATCGAGTTTTAGATCGAGTTCGCGTTCGAGATAGATCGAGATAGAGTTCGAGTTCGAGAGAGAGTTCGAGATAGTTCGAGTTCGAGCTAAGAGTTCGAGTTAGAGATAGAGTACGAGTTCAAGTTTTGGTTAGAGAGAGAGAGATCGAGATAGAGTTCGAGTTCGAATTCGAGTTCGAGTTTGAGATAGAATAAGAGTTCTAGTTCGAGATAGAATTCGAGTTCGAGATCGTTCGGGCTCGAGTTCGAGTTGAATGAATGAAAGGATGTATAAGTTTATTGACTAAGTATTCACCAAGTTTATTGGGCAAGATTTATGCCTTGGTTCTCCGCCCGAAAGTCGAACCGGAACTCGAGTTCGCGATAGTTCGAGTTCGAGATAGGGTTCGAGATTCAGATAGAGATCGAGATCGAGTTCGAGAGAGAGTTCGAGATAGATTTCGAGATAAATTTCCAGTTCGAGATAGCGTTCGAGTTCGAGATTGAGTTCGAGATAGAGTTCGAGATCGAGATAGAGATCGAGATCGAGTTCGAGTGAGAGAGAGAGTTCCATATAGAGTTCGAATACAAGATAGTTCGAGTTCGAGTTCAAGATAGTTCGAGTTCGAGTTCGAGTTCGCGTTCGAGATAGTTCGAGATAGAGTTCGAGTTCGAATTCGAGTTTTAGCTAGAAATAGTTCGAGTTCAAGATAGATTTCGAGTTCCAGTTCAAACTAAAGTTCTAGTTCGAGATCGAGATCGAGTTTGAGATCGAGTTCGCGTTCGAGATAGTTCGAGATAGAGTTCAGGTTCGAGAGAGAGTTCGAGATATTTCGAGTTCGAGATAAGTGTTCGAGTTCGAGATAGTTCGAGTTCGAGATAGAATACGTTCGTTCGAGATTTAGTTAGAGAGAGAGAGAGATAGAGTTCGAGAGAGAGTTCGAGATATATTTCGAGATAGATTTCGAGTTCGAGAGAGAGTTAGAGTTCGAGATAGAGTTCGAGTTCGAGATTGTGTTCGAGTTCGAGCGAGAAAGAGTTCGAGCTAGAGATAGAGTTCGTGTTCAAGATAGAGTTCGAGTTCAAGTTCGAATTCGAGTTCGAGATGGAGATCGAGTTCGAGATAGAGTTCGTATTCGAGATAGTTCGAGATAGAGTTCGAGTTCGAGAGAGCGTTCGAGATATTTCGAGTTCGAGTTCGAGATAAGAGTTCGAGTTCGAGATCGACTACGAGTTCGAGTTCGAGTTTTAGTTAGAGAGAGAGTTCGAGATATAGTTCGAGTTCGAATTCGAGTTAGAGTTTCGAGATAGAATTCGATTTCGAGTTCGTTCGAGCTCGAGTTCGAGTTGAATGAATGAAAGAATGTATAAATTTATTTACTAAGTATTCACCAAGTTTATTGGCCAAGATTGTTGCCTTGGTGCTCCGCCCGAAAGTCGAACCCGAACTCGAGTTCGAGATAGTTCGAGTTCGAGAAAGGGTTCGAGATCGAGATAGAGATCGAGATCGAGTTCGAGATCGAGGGAGAGAGAGAGATAGATTTCGAGATAAATTTCGAGTTCGAGATAGAGTTCGAGTTCGAGATAGTTCGAGTTCGAGATAGAGTTCGAGTTCGAGATAGTTCGAGATCGAGTTGAGATCGAGATCGAGTTCGAGTTCGAGAGCAAGTTCCATATAGAGTTCGAGTTCAAGATAGAGTTCGAGTTTGTTCGAGATCGAGATCGCGTTCGAGATAGTTCGAGATAGAGTTCGAGATAGAGTTCGAGTTCGAGATAAGAGTTCGAGTTCGAGATAGAGTACGAGTTCGAGTTTTAGTTCGAGAGAGAGTTCGAGTTGAAGGAATGAATGAATGAATGAATGAATGAATGAATGAGTTTATTGGCCAAGTATTCACAAACAAGGAATTTGCCTTGGTGCTCCGCCCGTAAGTCGAAATCCAACTCGAGTTCGAGATCGAATTCGAGTTCGAGTTCGAGATAGATTTCGAGTTCGAGTTCGAGATAGATTTCGAGTTCGAGATAAAGTTCGAGATCAGGATAGTTCAAATTCGAATTCCAGTTTTAGCTAGAGATAGAGTTCGAGTACAAGATAAATTTTGAGATCGAATTCAAGATAAAGTTCGAGTTCGAGATCGAGATCTAGTTTGAGATCGAGTTCGCGTTTGAGATAGTTCGAGATAGACGTCGAGATAGAGTTCAAGTTCGAGAGAGATTTCGAGATATTTCGATTTCCAGTTCGAGATAGTTCGAGTTCGAGATAGTTCGAGTTCGAGATAGAGTACGAGTTCGAGTTTTAGTTAGAGAGAGAGTTCGAGATAGAGTTCGAGTTCGTTGGAGTTCGAGTTCGAGTTGGAGTTCGAGTTCGAGATAGAGTTCGTGATAGAGTTCGAGTTCGAGTTCAAGTTCGAGCTCGAGTTCGAGTTAAATGGATGTATAAATGAATGAATACGTTTATTGGCCAAGTATTCACATACAAGGAATTTGCCTTGGTGCTTCGCCGGGAGCTCGAACTCCAACTCGAGTTCGAGATCGATTTCTAGTTCGGGTTCGAGATAGACTTCGAGTTCCAGATAGAGTTCGAGGCCGAGATATTTAGTTCGAGTTCGAGTTTTAGCTGGAGATAGAGTTCGAGTTCAAGATAGAGTTCGAGTTCGAGTTCGAGATCGAGTTCGCGTTCGAGATAGTTCGGGATAGTTCGAGTTGGAGTTCGAGTTCGAGAGAGTTCGAGATATAGTTCGAGATAAGAGTTCGAGTTCGAGTTCGAGTTCGAGTTCGAGTTGACTGAATGAATGAAGAAGGAATCAATGAATGTTTATCGGACATGTATTCACATACAAGGAATTTGCCTTGTAGCTCCGCCCGCAAGTCGAACTCGAGCTCGAGTTTGAGATCCAGTTCGAGATGGAGATGGAGATAGAGTTCGAGTTCGAGATAGAGTTCGTGATTGAGTTGGAGTTCGAGTTCAAGTTTGAGCTCGAGTTCGAGTTAAATGAATGAATGAATGAATAAGTTTATTGGCAAAGTATTCACATACTAGGTGTTTGCCTTGGTGCTCCGCCCGTAAGTCTAAATCCAACTCGGGTTCGAGATCGAATTCGAGTTCGAGTTCGAGATAGATTTCGAGTTCGAGATAAAGTTCGAGGTCGAGATAGTTCGAGTTCGGATTCGAGTTTTAGCTGGAGATAGTTCGAGTTCAAGATAGAGTTCGAGTTCAAGATAGAGTTCGAGTTCGAGATCGAGTTTGAGATCGAGTTCATGTATATATGTTTGTTACTCCCAAAGAAATTATTTGATTATTAGAAATATTTTTTTTTTCTTTTCGGCACGGAGCTGGGATTTTTTTTTTACAAAGGCTACGGAAGTCTTTAGAATTCTAGCCACGTTAGTGTGGCTATCACTAACTACACTAATTGTAGATGTAGTTTTTTTCTTTCACCCTATACTAACCAATTCTATCACTTTTTTCACTTTAAATATTTTTATAACTTAATTTTTGAATGGAAAAACAAGAATAATACAAGGAGATATGTTCGGAAGAACGATGTATATGATTTTAAATTCATCTATTTGAGGTTCAGGAGCAAGGTCAGGTTTTATGTGTTGCACCTTCTGCTCGGTTACAGACCACCTTAGAAATAATATGCAAGATGTTAATATGACAAGAGGGGGTCAGGGAATAACATTTTGTAGTTGGAATGTCAAGGGAATCAATGAACCAATTAAGAGAGGTAAAGTCTTGGTACATCTAAATTTAATCAAAGCAGATATTATATTCCTTCAAGAAACACACCTTAAAAAGGAATCCCAACACAGACTTAAAGCTAAGTGGATCGCTGAATCATATCATTCCTCCTTTTCCCATAAGTCCAGAGGAGTTTCAATATTAATTCGTAAAGGAATACCTTTTACGAATTTATCAACAATAGCGGATATTGATGGTAGATATATTATATTAGTTGGAGAGCTAAATGGAGAAAACGTGATTCTTCTGAATGTATATGGGCCTAATTTTGATAACCCTATGTTCTTTAATAAAACATTTAATAAAATTCCTGAATTTACACAATATAAATTAATAATTGGAGGAGACTTCAACTGTACATTAGATTCATACTTAGATAAATCATTAAGGCAAAAAAAAGTAAAATCTCAATCAAGTGTATTTCTAAATTCATTTATTAATACCACTAATATTAAGGATGTCTGGAGAATAGAAAATCCAACTGGACGGGAATATTCATTTTACTCTCCAGTACACAAAACATACTCAAGAATAGATTATTTTTTAGTTGACTCCACGTTTATCCCTTTTACTTATAACTCAAAATACCATAATATTATAATCTCAGACCACGCACCTGTAATATTTATGATTAAATTAAATGGAATGTCCGAGAAACAAACATATTGGAGATTTAACCCACAAATCTTGAACGAAAGATCATGCCAGGAATACATTATTAAACATTCAAATATTTGTTGAGGTAAATGATATCCCCTGACACACCTACTTCTCTTATGTGGGAAACGTTTAAAGCGTTTGTTCGAGGTGCATTAATCTCTGCTCAAGTATTTTATAATAAAGAGAACAGGATTAAACAACAAACATTGGAAAGGGAAATCAAACAACTAGATTTAGACAATGCGAGAACGCCATCTATTTCAAAACATAATAAAATTGCTGTATTGAAATATAAATTAAATAAAATGTATTCAGAACAAGTAATACAACTTTATCAAAAAACCAATGCGACTATTTGAAAAAATATACAAAAGATCATCATAATAACCCAGCAGATGTACTGGACGAGGCAATGCAGATAAAAGCGGAATCAGCAAACTTAATATCATATTTGTATAATATTATCTTAAATGCACAAATACCATCTACGGAGGGTATCAGAAGAGACTGGGAACAAGAGTTAGCTATTAAAATTTCAAAGGAAAGTTGGAATGAATACTTATTAAACGTGCATAAGTGCTCGATTAATGTAAGACACACTTCAATACAATTTAAAATTTTACATAGATTATATTATTCGAAAACTAAAATTCATAAAATTTTCCCAAATGTATCATCTATTTGTGATAAATGTCAATCCCAAGAAGCTACTATAACGCACTCATTCGTTTCTTGTACAAAAATTCAAAAAATTTTGGAATGAAATTTTTGAAATCTTTACAAAGTTATTTAAAACAAGACTGATACCCAAAGCAGAATGGATTATCTTCGGTATAACGGAAGATGGTCCAGAACTAAATGTGTTTCAAAAGAAACTAATGGACTATGGGTTAATAACTGGAAAAAAGCTAATTCTAAAATTTTGGAAGAAGGCTCCAATACCAACTATAAATATGTGGATTTCAAATATGTTTGAAACATTACACCTTGAAGAGATAAGACTCCTCCTAGCAGGTAAACCAGATCATTTACACCTGACGTGGTCTGCATTTATAGAATTATTACAAACATAAGGTGCAAAAGTACTTTAAAAAAAATTGAGGTCAGGTAAGGGGGGATGATAGTTGAAGAGTTGGTATGTCCAATTTGCGTATTGCTCATAAAAATATTTGTTTCTCTCTTTTTCCTCTTTCTCTCTTTCTTTTTTTCCTAGGGTCTATTTCTTAACTCTTTTTCTTTTGTTTTTAATTTTGCTCTTATAGGGTCTTTGTCCTTTTTTGTTGTCACATTTCCTACACTTCCACTTTTTCCTTCACTTTCTTCTTTCTTTCAATCTTTTCCTTTTCTAGTGTAAAAAATAAATGGAGTACATTAATTGTAAGAAGATATAAATGACAAGTACTAATGTATGTGGTTGTAATGTAATGTACTTCTAATAAAATACAAATTTAAAAAAAAAAAAAAAAGAACAAGTAATAAAACTTTATCAAAAAACCAAACAATTACATTTTGAATTTGGAGACAAACCACAAAAACTATTAGCACATCAGTTACGAAAAATGGAAGGGGAAAAAATAATTCATAAAATTAGAACAGACAGGAGAATTATTAAAAATGCCCAAGGACATAAATGAAAGATTTCTCCAATACTATCATAACCTTTATTCAACTAAAACTGTAACACAAACGGAAGGAATAGCAGATTTTTTACTAAAATGTAATCTAAAAGCTTTAGATTCAAATGATAGAGAATTATTAGAAAGGGGGATTACGATAAAGGATATTGAGGAGTCTATTGGCTCTTTAAAAAATGGTAAAGCAGTAGGACCAGATGGTTTAGGCTCTGAATTTTATAAATATTTTTATGACTTGCTATGCCCACGTTTACAAAGGCTGTATGAGCATATCTATACTCAACAGAAACTCCCAGATACTTTAAATGAATCTATAATAACACTTATTCCTAAAGCTGATAAAGATCCGGAAGATCCGGGATCATACAGAGCAATTGCACTTTTAAATACAGATCAGAAAATATTAACTAAAATACTAGAGCATAGATTAAGTACAGTGATGAATAAAATAATACACCCTGACCAAACAGGCTTTATTCAGAAACGGTACTCATATTATAATCTAAGAAGATTATTCAATATTATTTATTCTAAGAGAATTATTAATGAAGATCTAGCAATAATCTCACTCGATGCTGAAAAAGCATTTGATCAGGTTGAATGGTCTTATTTATTTTCAGTGATGGAAAATATGCAACTAGGGGAGAAATTCTGTACATGGATAAAACTGTTATATACAAATCCTACGGCTAGAATATTAACAAATCAAAGGTTGTCATCAAAATTCAGCCTATCTAGAGGTTGTAGACAAGGATGCCCGTTATCTCCATTATTATTTGCTTTAGCTATTGAGCCACTTGCAGAAAGAGTTAGGGGTCATCCGGAAATATATGGGTATATCACAAAGGACACAGTGAACAAAATTTCTCTATACGCAGATGATGTACTAATTTACATTACAAAACCAGAAATTAGTATTCCAAACTTATTAGAGCTAATAACCCAATTTGGTTCACTCTCAGGATACAGAATAAATTGGAATAAAAGTGAAATTATGCCAATAAGGGAACATAACAAACACATAATACAACAATTTCCATTTAAAATAGTAAACGAAAAATTTAAATACCTAGGTATCTATGTAACTAAGATATATACATCATTATTTAAAGCAAATTTCCCCCCACTACTGAATAAACTACATAAGAACATTCAATACTGGAAAACACTTCCTATCTCAATGATTGGCAAAATTAATGCCATAACAATGATTTTTTTACCGCAAATATTATACCTTTTTCAGACAATTCCGATATATTTGTCAAAAAACGTTTAAAAAAAAATTGGACTCTATTGTTAATGATTTTATCTGGGATTATAAGAATCATAGGATAAACAAAAGACATTTGTGTAAATCAAAAATAAATGGAGGTTTGGTTTTACCCAACTTTCTGTTTTATTTTTGGGCAGTTAATATTAAAAATATGAATTTCTGGTTGGAAGAAATAGAACAACAACCAGATTGGTTAAAAATGGAAAAGGAAGATTGTTTGCCTTTTGATATCGGTTCGATATTATTTGCTACATCTAAATTAAACAAAAAAATTTATAAGGAAAACCCTATAATATTTAGTGCCATACGAATTTGGAAACAATTAAAAAAGACATTAAAATTAGATAATTTATCACTTTTTCTCCCAATTGTGGATAACCCTTTGTTTAAACCCTCATGGTTGGACAGGAGTTTTACACAATGGAGGAATTATGGAATTAAAAATATGGGACAACTTTATAAGGAAGGCACCTTTCTGACATTTCAGGAGTTGCAACAGACTTATGGACTTCGAGGAAATGATTATTTCAGATATCTTCAACTCAGAGATTATGTAAAATCGAATACTCAAAACTTTCGAATTAGAAATTCAGAAATTCTTGACGAATGTTGGAATAAACATCCTAATACAGAAAAAATAATATCTTATATATATAATATCTTATTAGACAGTGACATTCCATCGACGGACTTACACAGACAAACATGGGAAAAAGAATTAAATCAAATAATAACGAAAGATACTTGGGAAGAAAGTTTACAACATATACATCAATGTTCATTAAATGCCAGACATTCTTTAATACAATTTAAAGTAATACATAGATTACATTATTCAAAAACAAAATTACATAAAATCTTTCAACATATCTCACCTATATGTGATAAATGTCATCATTTAGAAGCCACCTTATCTCATATGTTTGCAAACTGTACAAAAATTAAAAAATTCTGGGTAAATATTTTTAGTATAATATCTAAAGTGACCAGCACACAAGTGGACCCGGATCCAAAATTTATAATACTTGGAACATCAGAATTAAATCAAACATTTACAACAACACAAAGAAACTTTATTGATTATAGTATAATAACAGGAAAAAAATTAATTCTAAAATTTTGGAAAGGCCCTACGGCCCCCACAATCAAAATGTGGATTATAGAAATGACGGAGACCTTAAACGTGGAAAGAATCAGATTTTCCCTGTTGGACAAACAGGAATTATTCGTTGGAACATGGTCTCCCTTTATTGATTATTTAAAGGGTCAGAATGGTTCAGCACGGGAACCTGACTAATGCTCGGGCTAAAAAATGGATGAAATGCTATATTCTGAAATGTACGAATATATCTCGAATGAAGTTTTTTATTTTAATAAATTTTTCCACTCTTCTTTAACTATCTTTCTCTTTTGTTTTTTTTTTCTTTTTTTGTGGTTTTTTTTTTTTTTTTTTTTTTCTCTCTCTTTTTCTTCTCTTTCTTTTCTTTCTTTCCTTCATCTATCTTTTTAGTTCTATCTAGTTTAAAATAAAATAAAAAAGGTAAAAGGTATTGGAGACAATGTAATAATAATTGATAATATTATCAATTTAAAAATGTAAGACTGTAATGATGTTAATAGGTTGTGTACTTATCTCCAATAAAAAATATTTTCAAAAAAAAAAAAAAGAGTTTGAGATCGAGTTCGCGTTCGAGATAGTTTGAGATCGAGTTCGCGTTCAAGATAGTTCGAGATAGAGTTCGAGATAGATTTCGAGATTGAGTTCGAGCTAGAGTACGAGTTCCAGCTCGAGTTCGAATTGAATGAATGAATAAATGGTTGAATGAATGAATTAATGAATGTATGAATTAATTAATTTATTGGCCAAGTATTCACATACAAGGAATTTGCCTTGGAGGTACGCCAGCAAGTCGAACTCCAACCGGAGTTCGAGATAGAGTTCGAGATGGAGTACGAGTTCGAGTTCAAGTTCATGTTCGAGCTCGAGTTCGATTTAAATGAATGAATGAATGAATGAATGAATGAATACGTTTATTGGCCAAGTATTCACATACTAGGTGTTTGCCTCGGTGCTCCGCCCGTAAGTCGAAATCCAACGAGTTCGAGATCGAATTCGAGTTCGAGTACGAGATCGAGATCGAGTTCGAGATAGAGTTCGAGATCGAGATCGAGTTCGAGATAGAGTTCGCGTTTGAGTTCGAGAGCGAGTTCGAGTTCGAGTTGACTGAATGAATGAATGAATGAATGAATACGTTCACTGGCCATGTATTCACATACACGGAATTTGCCTTGGTGCTCCGCCCGCAAGTCGAACTCCAACTCGATTTTGCGATCCGAGAGAGTACGAGTTCGAGTGCGAGTTCGAGAGCGATTTCGAGTTCGAGATAGAGTTCGTGATCGAATTCGAGTTCTAGTTGAAGTTGGAGTTGGAGTTCGAGATAGAGTTCGAGTTCGAGATAGTTGGAGTTCGAGATAGAGTTCGGGTTCGAGTGCAAGTTCGAGCTCGAGCTCGAGTTAAATGAATGAATGAATGAATACGTTTATTGGCCAATATTCACATACAAGGAATTTGCCTTGGTGCTCCGCCCGTAACTCGAAATCCAACTCGAGTTCTAGATCGAATTCGAGTTCGAGTTCGAGATAGATTTCGAGTTCCAGTTCGAATTCGAGTTCGAGATAGATTTCGAGTTCGAGATAGATTTCCAGGTCGAGATATATACAGTTCAAATTCGAGTTCGAGGTAGTTCGAGTTCGTTCGAGCTCGAGTTCGAGTTAAATGAATGAATGAATGAATACGTTTATTGGGCATGCATTCACATACAAGGAATTTGCCTTGGTGCTCCGCCGTAACTCGAACTCGAGTTCGAGATCGAATTCGAGATAGATTTCGAGTTCCAGTAGGAGTTCGAGTTCGAGTTAGATTTCGAGTTCGAGATAGCGTTCGAGGTCGAGATATTTAGAGTTCGAATTCGAGTTTTAGGCAGAGATAGAGTTCGAATTCAAGATAGAGTTCGAGTTCGAGTTCAAGATAGATTTCGAGTTCGAGTTCAAGATCGAGTTCGCGTTCAAGATAATTGGAGATAGAGTTCGAGGTAGAGTTCGAGAGAGAGAGAGATTTCGAGAGAGAGTTCGAGTTCAAGATAAGAATTCGAGTTCGAGATAGAGTTCCAGTGCGAGATAGAGTACGAGTTCGAGTTCATTGAGATCGAATTCTAGTTCGAGTTCCAGTTCGAGTTCGAGATCGAGTTTGCGTTCGATTGAGAGTTCGTGATAGAGATCGAGTTCGAGATAGGAGTTACAGTTCGATATAGTTTCATTTCGAATTCGAGTTCGAGATAGAGTTCGTGAAAGCGTTCGAGTTCAATTTCGAGTTGGAGTTGGAGTTGGAGTTGGAGTTCGAGTTCGAGTGAGTTCGAGTTCGAGTTCGAGAGAGAGTTCGAGTTCGAGATAGAGTTCGAGTTCGAGATAGAGTTCGTTCGAATTCGAGTTCGAGAAAGAGTTAGAGTTCGAATTCGAGTTCGAGTTCGAGTTCGAATTCAATTTCGAGTTCGACATCGAGTTCGAGATAGAGTTCGAATTCGAAGTCGAGTTCCAGATAGAGTTGGAGTTCGAGTTCGGGAGTGATTTCGACATATAGTTCGAGCGAGTTAGAGTTCGAGGTAGTGTTCGCGTTCGAGATAGATCGAGTTCGAGATAGAGTTCGAGCTCGAGATATAGTTCGAGTTCGAGTTCGAGTTCGAGTTCGAGTTCGAGTACGAGTTCGTTCGAGTTCGAGTGCGAGTTCGTGATATAGTTCGAGACCAAGTTCGAGTTGGAATCGGTTGGAGTTCGATAGAGTACAAGTTCGAGATATAGTTCGACTTCGAGTTCAAGGACGAGTTCGAGATCGAGTTCGAGATGGAGTTCTGGTTCGAGAGAGATAGTTCGAGATAGAGTTCGAGATACAGTTAGAGTTCGAATTCGAGTTCGAGATAGAGTTCGAGTTCTAGTTCTTTCGATTTCGAGTTGAATGAATGAATGAACGAATGAATGAATGAATTAATTTATTGGCCAAGTCTTCATATACAAGGAATTTGCCTTGGTGCTCCGCCCGCAAGTTTGAGTTTGAACTCGAGTTTGAAATAGAGTTCGAGGTCGAGATGGTGTTCGAGATAGAGTTTGTGTTCGACAGAGAGTTCTATATATAGTTCGAGATCGAGTTCCAGATCTAGTTCGAGTTCGAGAGAGTGTTCGAGGTAGATTTCGAGGTCGAGATAGAGTTCGAGTTCGAGATATACGAGTTCGAATTCGAGTTCGAGATAGTTCGAGTTCGAGTTCGAGTTGAATGAATGAATGAATGAATGAATGAATGAATGAATGAATGAATGAATAAAAGAATGAATGAATGAATGAATGAATGAATGAATGAATGAATGAATGAATGAAAGAATGAATGAATGAATGAATGAATGAATGAATAAATACATTTATTGGCCAAGTATTCACATACAAGGAATTTGCGTTGGTGCTCCGCTAGCAAGTCGAACTCCAACTCGAGTTCGAGATTAGGTACGAGTTCGAGTTCGAGTTCTAATCCGTGTTCGAGTTCGATTTCGAGTTCGAGTTCGTTAGAGATAGAGTGTGTGATAGAGTTGGAGTTCGAGTTCGAGATAGAGTTCGAGTTCAAGTACGATGTTGGAGTTGGAGTTGGAGATAGTTCGAGTTCGAGCTGCAGTTCGAGTTCAAGAAACTGTTCAAGTTCGAGATCGAGTTCGCGATAGAGTTCGAGTTCGAGATAGATTTTGATGTCGCGATAGTTGGAGTTCACGATACAGTTCGAGTTCTAATTCGAGTTCGAGATCGAGATCGAGTTCGAGATAGAGTTCGAGTTGAATGAATGAATGAATGAATGAATGAATGAATGAATACATTTATTGGCCAAGTATTCACAAACAAGGAATTTGCTTTGGTGGTCCGCCAGCAAGTCGATCTCCAACTCGAGTTCGAGATAGAGTTCGAGCTCGAATTCAAGTTCGAGTTCGAGTTCGAATTCGAGTTCGAGATAGAGTGCGAGTTCGAGAGAAAGTTCGAGAGAGAGTTCGAGATAGAGTGCGAGTTCGAGTTCGAGATCGAGTTCGAGTTTGAGAGAAGGTTCGAGAGAGAGTTCGAGATAGTGCGAGTTCGAGTTCGAGATCGAGTTCGAGATCGAGTTCGAGTTCGAGTTCGAGTTCGAGTTCGAGAGAGAGTTCGAGATAGTTCGAGTTCGAGTCGAGAGAGTTTATTTTATTTTTATTTTATTTTATTCTTTATTTCGAACAGAATAAAAGAATAAAAAGCAAGTGTGAAACAGCATACAAAAAAACAAAACAAGAATATTTATAGTCATAAACAATATCTATAAATAAATGAAATGGTATGTGTCCGAAAAGTAGCAGGAAGAAGCCAAAGCTTATTAATTCCCACCCCCTTATTCAACTGCTTATAATTATCTTATACACATTTAGCAGCTATATGTACACCATATGTACACCAGCAGCTATATGTACACCAAATTATTTACATTTATACACTAATCAAATATTTTCAAAGCCATACAAAATAAGAGAGAAAAAAGAAAAAAGAAAAGAAAAAACCCTCATATACTACACAGTATCCCTCAGTCATATATACAACCCATAACCCTCATATACTATACAGTGCCCCTTAGTCAACACATCACCCTATAATCACCCTTCCCGATACAATCAGTATAACAAATATCCGACTCACAATCACCTATCCTGATCCCAATATCCTTAAAAAAATGTTTTTGTACATCTTTTTAAACAGAATTGTGTTTGTGCTAAGCTTTATCTCCTGTTCCAGACCATTCCACAAATTCACCCCACAGATTGCTATGCACATAATTTTAAGAGTTGTTCTGCCATTGAGTTTTTAAAAATTATTTTCCCCTCTCAAATTATACCCACCCTGTTTTTCCATAAACAGTTTTTCTCGCGTTCGAGATCAAGTTCGAGCTCGAGTTCGAATTGAATGAGAGAATGAATGAATGAATGAATGAATGAATGAATGAATGAACACGTTTATTGGCCTAGTACTCACATACAGGGAAGTTGCCTTGGTGCTCCGCCAGCAAGTCGAACTCAAACTCGAGTACGAGTTCGCGTTCGAGTTCAAGAATCAAGAATCAAGAGAGTTTATTGTCATGTGTCCCTGATAGGACAATGAAATTCTTGCTTTGCTTCAGCACAACAGAACATAGTAGGCATTGACTACAAAACAGATCAGTGTATCCATATACCATTATCTACGTTAAAAATACAAATAACAGATAATGGACTATTAATGTTCAGAGTTTTGTCCGAGCCAAGTTTAAAAGCCTGATGGCTGTGGGGAAGTAGCTTTTCCTGAACCTGGTCATTGCAGTCTTCAGCTCCTGTACCTTCTACCTCAAGGTAGCAGGGAGATGAGTGTGTGGCCAGGATGGTGTGGTTCATTGATGATATTGCCAACCTTTTTGAGGCAACGACTGCGATAGATCCCCTCGATGGAAGGGAGGTCAGACCCGATGATGGACTGGGCAGTGTTTACTACTTTTTGTAGTATTTTCCTCTCCAGGGCGCTCAAGTTGCCGAACTAAGCCACGATGCAACCGGTAAGCATGCTTTCTACTGTGCACCTGTAGAAGTTCGAGAGCGTCCTCCTTCACAAACTGACCCTCCGTAATCTTCTCAGGAAGTAGAGGCGTTGATGTGCTTTCTTAATAATTGCATCAGTGTTCTCGGACCAGGAAATATCTTCAGAGATGTGCACGCCCAGGAATGTGGAGCTCTTGACCCTTTCATCCAACGACCCGTTGATATAAACGGGCCTATGGGTCCCCATCCTACTCCTTCCAAAGTCCACAATCAGTTCCTTGGTTTTGCTGGTGTTGATGGAGAGGTTATTGTGCTGGCACCATATGGACAGTTGCCCGATCTCTCTTCTATACTCTGACTCATCCCCATCAGTGATACGTCCCACAACAGTGGTATCGTCAGTGGTGCCGAGCTGTAATCAATGAATAACAGCCTGACATATCAGTTTGTGTTGTCCAAGTGGTCCAGAGCGGAGTGGAGGGCCAACAAGATCGCATCCACCGTTGATCTGTTGTGGCGGTAATCGAACTGCAGTGGGTCCAGGTTTTTGTCGAGGTAGGAGTTGATTTGCGCCATGATCAACCTCTCAAAGCACTTCATCACCACAGGCGTTAGTGCCAATGGTCGATAGTCATTGAGGCACGTCACTTACTCATCGTGGGCACCGGTATAATTGATGCCCTTTTGAAGCAGGTGGGAACCTCGAACCTCAGAAGTGAGAGGTTGAAAATATCCGTAAAAACTCCAGCCAGTTGGTCCGCACAGGTTTTTTCGAACACGACCAGTTCGAATTGGAGTTGGAGTTCGAGTCAGTTCGAGTTCGAGATAGAGTTCGAGTTCGAGAGAGAGGTCGAGATACAGTTAGAGTTCAAATTCGCATTCGAGTTCCAGTTCAAGTTCGAGTTCGAATTCGAGTTCGAGTTCGAGCTCGAGTTCGAGTTCAATGAATGAATGAATGAATGAATGAATGAATTTATGGGCCAAGTATTCTCATACAAGGAATTTGCCTTGGTGCTCCGCCAGCAAATCGAACTCCAACTCGAGTTCGAAATAGAGTTCGACAGAGAGTTCGATATAAAGTTCGAGATCGAGTTCCAGATCGAATTCGAGTTCGAGTTCGAGTTGATTGAATGAATAAATGAATGAATACGTTTATTAGTCAAGTATTCACATACAAGGGATATGCCTTGGTGCTCCGCCCGCAAGTTCGAGATAGAATACGAGTTCAAGTTCGAGTTCGATTTCTAATTCGAGTTCGAGTTCGAGTTCGAGATAGTTCGAGTTCGAGATAGAGTTCGCGATAGAGTTTGAGTTCCAGTTGAATGAATACGATACGTGTGCGAGAGAGAGAGAGAGAGAGAGAGAGAGAGAGAGAGGGAGAGAGAGAGAGAGAGAGAGAGAGAGAGAGAGAGAGAGAGAGAGAGATTGTTGATTTGTAGTCCTTATAATAACAATGGCCTTACACCATGTCAGGTTAAATAGAGTTTATTGGTTACAAGCACTACAACTTATCACTTAGGAGTTCAATTTAAGACTAACGGAATGCAGCAGACCGCGACGCTAACAAGCTAGTGGGCGTAACTACAAATGCAAGACATAGCATGAGCCACGAATCTACACCCCCCTCTTAAAGAATCAATAACGATGTATATCCATAACTAAGCAAAGCAAATATCACAACCGATGATAGACTGGTGGAAAGTGAAACATAATCCCGGATACATCACGACCGGCCTGCAAACACGACCGGGACGTGTGCGATAGAGGCCATCTCCGTTCTTTTTCTATGGGGAAAGAGCAGGCGATGTCACCGCCGTGGGGGAGTGGACAAACGTCACTGGAGACGCAGGAGAATGTGGCGCACGCGAAGATGGAGCAGACAGAGGAACTGTCGCAGTCATGGATTGATGTGCTGGCAAGAGCATGCAGATTTAAATGAACTTGTACGATCCGGATAATAAGGAGGAGTGAATGACTCGTTCACAGGCAGAAGATGTTGTCTGTTGCGTCGGTAGGTGGCGCCATCGGCTCTAACAATGTACCAGCGTGGCTCCGAAGCGGGACCGGACACCACCCCAATACGATCATGGCCTTTGTCAGTCTGTAAGAGAACCACCTGTCCTTTGGTCAATGGTGGCAATGGCTTACTCGTCTTGTCGAACCATATCTTTTGAACGTCACGCTTTTGTTGCAACCTGCATTGAACCTCCTTTGGCGGAAACACATGTGCGGTTAATGTTTGCTCCGCTACGGGCAGCGTGGAGGAGGAGAGAGAAGAGGGGAGAGAGAGGAGGAGAGAGAAGGGAGAAAGAGAAGGGAGAGAGAGAGAAGAGAAAGAGGGAAGAGGGGAGAGAGAAGCGGGAGACGGGAGCGTGGGGTTCATTTCCCACACAAGCCATAGGTGACTGGGCAATCTGAACCCAAGCACCAAGTTGAAAGCGGCCGAATGTGTGCATTCCTCGGAACAGCCGCCACTCTCCCACGGCCACCCTCCGTGGGCTGCGGGTCGGGTGGAGCGGAGGTTTGGGACAATGTTCATGCCTTCACAGTGATGTGATGGACGCGGGGGTCTGGACAAATCGCTGACAAGTCCCGCCCCCGGCAACGTCATGTCCGTTATTGGACTTTTCTGTTGAGCTGCAGTCGGTCCTTAGTCTTGTTGGCGGCGCCGCCTTTCGGGTAGGTGGCGTTTTGACAGAACTGTCATTCGGTAAGTTTGCTTTTCGGCGTCGCAGCTTTTCGGTTCGTTGGCTTTTAGGCGTCCCGCCCTTTCGGTTCGTTTGCACTTAGGCGTCCCGTCCTTTCGCTTAGTAGGCGTTTCGTCTTCGGACTCTTTCGGTTTATTGGCGTTTTGGCCTCGTTTCCATTCGGTTCTTTGGCTTCGACTTCTTTGCTTCGGTTTCTTGTCTGTCGGCGCCACGTCTGGGTATCATCTGGCCAGCCGTGCTTAATGACAGAAGTTAGCGACCGTAGGGTCTTGTCTGTCGGCGCTACGTCTGGGTATCATCTGGCCAGCCGTGCTTAATGACAGAAGTTAGCGACCGTAGGGTCTTGTTGTTGTCGCTGGCAGTCTGGGCAACCAGGTCCTCCATCCAAGAAGAAGGGATAAACGATACAGTCATCACGATAAAGTCATCATCCTGCGAGGGCAGATCCTCGCAGGTCGTCCGAGATGCATGTGAAAGAGTGTCCGCCAGGTACATATCCATTCCACGTTTGTAGGTCAGGACGATGTCATATTTTTGAAGTTGTAGTAACATCCGTTGTGGGCGCGCTGGAGGGTTATGAATAGGTTTATTGAAAATGCTGATAAGAGGTTGGTGGTCGGTTTTAATTGTAATAGTGCGACCAAAGATGAAATCGTTGAACTTTTTGCAGGCGAACACAACCGCAAACAGCTCTTCTTTGATTTGGGCGAATCGTTGTTCTGTGTCAGACATGGTTCGCGAGGCCTAGGCGAAAGGTTTATTGCCATGGCCATCATTCTGAAGGCATGCAGCGCGTAGCCCGTGTTGTGAGGCGGCACATGGCACATGGCAGTAATAGACAGTCTAGGATCAAAGTCCGCTAGAGTAGGGGTGGCCGACATCTGCCGTTTAACAGTGTCAAATGCTGTCTGTTATTGCTCATGCCAGGTCTAAGCATATTCGGTGTGTGTGAGATGGCGCAATGGGGCTGATATTTCGCTGAAATCTGGAATGTATTTGCTCAAATAGTTAGCCATACCAATGGATCTCTGTAAACTGAGCACATCTGTGGGTGCTGGAAGCTCATTAATTGCACTGGTTTTCGGTGGAGCGTTGGTGATAGAGGGTGAGGGGGGTAGAGAGCGACGGGAAGGGGAAAGGGAAAGAGAAAGTAAGAGTGACGGGGTGGCGAGGGAGAGAGAGGGGGAGGGAGGGAGGGAGAGAGAGAGTCGGGGAGGGGTAGGGATAGAGACGGGTAGGGGAATGCAAAAGTGACAAAGGGGTGGGAGAGAGCTGGAGATGGAGGAAGAGAGAACGAGGAGGGACATCAATGAAACAACGTTTAAGTGTCATTTGGCCAGATACATTTAGCCAGACATTTATGTACATGGATAGGACAGGTTTAAAGGTATAATTACAGGTGCCCTCCCCTAATTCCATCATTTACAGGTGCACTCCCTTAAATCCGTGGCATATTTGCCAGACCCGATGGGGAGAGAGATGGAGAGTGAGATGGGGAGAGAGGGGGTAGAGTGGGGAAGATAGTGGAGAGAGATAGAGAGAGGGAGAGCGAGAGAGACAGAGAGAGTGGGAGAGAGAGCGCGAGCGAGAGTGAGATAGGGAGGAGAGAGAGATGGGGAGGGGAGAGATATGAGGAGGGGCGGAGAGGAGAGAGAGAGGACCAGGACGGAAGGAGAGAGAGATGCGACGGGTAGGGGACCAGAGAGAGAAAGAGACGGGGAGGGGAAAGAGTGAGTGACAGAGACGGGGGAGAGAGGCGGAAAGGGGGAAAGATGGAGGGGCGAGGGAGACAGGGACACGGACCCGAACGTCCCACCCACTCCCCTGCCTCCCCTCCTCCCTACCTCTCTCCCTCCCTCCTCTTCCTCCCCTCTAAATTTACACACTGTTTGGTGCTGCTGCTAGTTTGGATGTGATTATTGTGTCTGGGATATTTGACAATGAAACACACGTGAGTTAACCCGCTGCCCCTCTCCCTCTTACCCAGTCTCTCTCCCTCCGCGTTGCTCTCTCTTCCATCCAGTCACTCCACTCTCTTTCTCCTTTCCTGTAAATCACTTCAAAGCATATAAGATTTACACACATCTTTATTCAGCACATTAACTTAGCAGCATTACAGATCTAGGTGTTGTCAGTTCATCCTGGCTGCTTCAACTAACGGTGCTGGGAATGGGTGTTAGTATAATTGTTATAATGGGGCGGAGTTAGTGATGCCAACTAAGTGTGATTGATTCACATGCATCATCAATCTACAGCCTTTCCCCTAAAGATTAAAAGCATATTAAACATACTCGCCATACCTGTCTGGTGGTCTACTAACACGGCCCGAACGCGTGCGGACCCAACCATCCCCTCCCTCAACTGAAGGATGAGGCGGGGAGGTTGAAGGTGAAAACCGCACGGGAGAGGATTGTGGTGACCGAGGGGAGAAACATGCGGTGGGTGAGACCCCGTGGTTATTGGAGACCGATAGACGTGGGGGAGTGGCAGGCATGCGGGAACGGGCGGGGGACATCGCGGAAGGTGGCTGGAACTGGAGCGGCGGAGCATAGGGATCGGCAGGCGGCGGTCGGGGCTCCTTCACAGCAAGCAGGTGTTGACGACTTCTCCGGTAGACCGCGCCCTCACAGTCCACAAGGTACGATCGCGGCTCATCAGTCGGGCGCACAACAACGCCCAGACGAGAATGTCCAGTTGGAGTTCGTAGACGGACGACCTGGCCCGGCAGTAGAGGCTGGAGTTGTCTGCTGGAACTGTCGTATGACCGTTTCTGGGTATCGTGCTTCTCTTGGAGACGTTGCTGGATAGTGGCGGGCTTCAACACCCGAGGAACCAGCTGCTGTTGTGCGTTGGGGACCGTAGACCTCGTCACCCTCGAGAGCAGCCGCTGTGCTGGTGACCCCAAGACTCCGTCTCTCGGAATGTTTCTGAGGTTCAGCAGATCGAGATAGACGTCAGAGTTTGAAATGCGCGCTCCCTCCAGCAAGTGCTTGGCGCTCCTGACAGCGCGTTCAGCGAGTCCATTACTCTGTGGATACTCGGGACTGCTTGTGATGTGCTGAAAGTTCCATCGGTCAGCGAAAAGCTTGAACGAGTGGCTGGTGAACTGTGGACCATTGTCGGTTCTCAGAATAGGAGGAATGCCATGGTCTGAGAAATGTCTTTTCAGAATCTTGATGACCATCACCGACGTGAGGGAGGTCAGTTGGTCAAGTTCGAACCAGTTGGAGTACGAGTCGACCAGAACGAGGTAGTGCTTACCACGCCATTCAAAAATGTCCGCAGCCATCGACAACCATGACAGGGCTTTCATCCTTTCCCTTCTTCACTGTGGCAATCATGGTTGAGACCCAGTCGGTGGGGTCACTGACTGCTTCAATTACGCCTTTGGAGACCATGTCCTTCAGCATAGAGTGAACCCTGTCAGTCATGGCAAATGACAATCTGTGTGGGTTTCGGACAACGGGTGTCACGTCGGGGTCGATTGTAATCTTGTAGGACACAGGCAACTTGCCTAGGTTGTAGTCGAAAAGACCAGGGAAGTCACTCAGTGGATCAAAGGAAACTTGCAGTTTGTGGACAGTTTTGTCAAAGGAAATCAGCCCTAGTTCCTGACAGGCACGATTGCCAAGCAGCGTAACCGAATTAAAGTTCAGCACATGGAAAGTCAAATCCCTAGTTGTTTTCTTCAGTACACATTTCAAGTCGGCTTTGCCCAGAGGAAATAGCACCTCCCCGCCAACAGCATGCAAAGTGGACGCGTCCTGCACAAGTGGCTCGTTAGCCCTGATCCTGTTAAAAAGGTTGATTGACATTGTATTGACTCTGGCCCCCGTGTCAAGTTTCGCGCCAAAAGCAACATTGTTTACAGATATCGTAACTGTAGGATCAGAGTTCTTGGCAGCAGCATTCTGTAACATGTAAACAGTAGGATCCTCTTGCGAGTCAAATGAAGTACATTCGGGGGCGGCGTCGAGCTGGAAATGGGGAGTCAATGTGTTACTGTCTCGTTGCAAAAAAATTGAGATTAGACCTAGGACTGGGCACATTCCTTCCTCGGGCCTGATAGCAGCCCGACAGGCTGAGGCAAAGTGATTTAGCTTTTTGCAGTAATTACAAGCCTTCCCGAGGGCGGGGCAGGTGGATTGCCTGCTGTGTATATAGCCGCAGTTAGGACATTTCTGTGAAGGAACCCTGAGAGCTGCCTGGCTATCTTGGATCTTAGATCGGCTGTTATCTCTGTATGTCCGCTGCCTAGTGAGGCCCGTAAGATTGATGGTATTGCTTTCATGTGGAATGTCTATAGGATCAACAAGTTCAGCCGTTCTACACGCATGCGCTGCGTCGTTTAGCGACAACTCTGGCAGTCTCAATAGCTCTGATCTGAGCTTTTGATCGGTGATACCATTCACTAAAATATCCCTCGTTAACTGATCAGTCAACTGATCCACAGGCATTTCCTGAAATCGACAACGTTGTGCTAGATACATTAAAGAGGAAATATATGCATCCGCTCGTTCCCCGGGAAGTTGACGACGAGAGAAAAACCTTGCCCTGTCCAAAATGTGATTTGAGGGCAGGTCACAGATCTGAGCCAATTTACGCAGCAAAACATTGGGGTCGGCGGGAGACTCCGCCGGTGTAATTACCTGGGCCCTGGGCATCAAGGATAGCCGGAGCATAGCGGAATGTTCAGGATCGACGAAGGGCACCAGGTCCCGCAAGGTTGAGCAGAAGAGAAGCCTTAACAGCATCTGGTTCATTTCGGTGTACAATGTTGATGTAGTGCTGGTAATCAATTTCAAACGTGGCCCAGCGTTCGCTGATATCGGCATCAAAGACAAGAGGCTCAGGCTTCCGACAAGAAGAAGCCATCGTGAAGTAAAGCAATACTCACAAAATAGAAAATAAAAACCGTTATACAAGAGGAGTGGGTATGACCACATCTGACGCCATGTAAATCACTTCAAAGCATATAAGATTTACACACGTCTTTATTCAGCACATTAACTTAGCAGCATTACAGATCTAGGTGTTGTCAGTTCATCCTGGCTGCTTCAACTAACGGTGCTGGGAATGGGCGTTAGTATAATTGTTATAATGGGCGGAGTTCGTGATGCCAACTAAGTGTGATTAATTCACATGCATCATCAATCTACAGTTCCCCCCTTCTTTCTCCTTTCCTTCTCCCTGACTCTCCTCCGGAGAAGAACGAGGGGGACCTCATTGATACAACGTTTACCATTTGGCCAGAGCCATTTGGCCAGACATTTAGACAGGTACATGGATAGGACAGGTTTAACGGTATACTTACAGGTGCCATCCCTAAATCCGAGTTGCTGTCTCACAGCCCCAGAGACCCGGTGGGGAGAGAGATGGGAGAGAGGGTGTAGAGTGGGGAGAGGAGATCGAGAGAGGGAGCGAGACAGAGACAGACAGAGAGAGAGAGAGAGAGAGAGAGAGAGAGAGAGAGAGAGAGAGAGAGAGAGAGAGAGAGAGACAGAGAGAGAGAGTGAGAGAGAGAGAGAGAGAGAGTGGGAGAGAAAGAAAGAGAGAGAGAGAGAAACGGGGGTGGAGAGAGGATGGGGAGGGAGAGAGTAGAAGGGCTGGGAGAGGGAGAGAGCGAGACGGGGAGTGGAGGAAGTGAGAGATGGGATCTCGTCTGAAGAACGGTCTCGACCCGAATCATGACCGATTCCATCTCCCCAGAAATGCTGCATGTCCCGCTGAGTTCCGCCAGAATTGTGTTTGTCTATGTTAATCCAAGTTATGTCGTGCCCAGGTTAATAAACTGTGCTCAACATATGATGAGCTTTTGTCGGCACTGGGCCTGTACTCATTGAAGTTCAGAAGAACGAGGGGGGACCTCATTGAAACAACGTTTGTGACATTTGAACAGGTACATGGATAAGACAGGTTAAAGGTATATATCCAGGTGCCCTCTCCTATTCTCTCATTTACAGGTGCCCTCCCATATATCCAAGTAGCTACCTCACAGCGTCAGAGACCCGAGTTCGATCCTGACCTCAGGCGCTGTCTGTGCAGAGTTTGCACTTTTTCCCGCGATCTGCCTCGGGCCGGCACGGTGCACCCCCCCTCACCCCTCCCTAGCCATAGGATATAGATTCAAGGTGAAGGGGAAAAGATTGAATAGGAACCTGAGGGGGTAACTTTTCGACACAGAGGATGGTGGGTTTTATGGAACAGCTGCCGGAAGATGTTCTTGAGGCATGGATTATCACAACGTTTGGACAGGTACATGGATAGCAGATGTTTGGAGGGATATGGGCCAAACGCGGGCAGATGGGTTAAGTGTAAATGGAGCATTTTGGTCAGTGTGAGCAAGTTGACCGCATGGCCTGTTTCCGTTGTATTACTTCCACAACCCTCTCCCCCCCCTCCGTCACTCTCTCGATCTCCCCATCATTCTCCCCTCCTCCACTTCCTCCTCCACGTTTCTCCCTCCCTCTCCCCGTTTCTTATTCGTTCTCTCCCCGTCTCTTCCTCCCTCCCCCATCTCTCTCTCTCTCTCTCTCCTTTCTTCCCCGTCTCTCCCTCTCCTCTTCTCTCGCTCGCCCCATCATGTCTCTCTCTCCCCCTCCCAGTCTCTCTCTCCCCGACTCTCTCTACTTCCCCCTCTCACTCTCCAGTCTCTCATTCCCTCCGTCTCCATCTTTGGCACCTCTCTCTCTCCCGTCTCTCCATCCCTCCCTCCGTTTCCATCTCTAGACCTCTCTCTCTCTCTCTCCTCTCTGTACCCAACTCCCTGTAACCTCTCTCTCTCGCCCCGTCACTTTCTCTCTCTGACTTTTTCTGTCAGACACTCCCTCCTTCTTGCTGCGACAAACGCCGAGACGCAGAGCGAGAGTGAGGGACGAGCAGAGGGAGAGACAGACGGGAGGGGTGAGAGAGACGGGAGGGAAACAGAGAGAGAGAGAGAGAGAGGATTGGAGGGGAGGGGAGGGAGTGAAAGAGTTGAGACGGAGATTTTGTTCGACTTCGAGTTCGAGTACGAGTTCGAGATCGTGTTCGAGATCGAGTTCGAGTTCGAGAGAGAGAGAGAGAGATAGAGTTCGAGATACAGTTAGTTCGACTTCGAGTTGGAGTACGAGTTCGAGTTCTAGTTCAAGTTCGAGTTCGAGCTCGAGTTGGAGTTGAATGAATGAATGAATGAATGAATGAATTTATTGGCCAAGTCTTCACATACAAGGAATTTGCCTTGGTGCTCCGCCGGCATGTCGAACTCCAACTCGAGTTTGAAATAGAGTTCGAGGTCGAGATGGTGTTCGAGATAGAGTTTGTGTTCGACAGAGAGATCGATATATAATTCGAGATCGTTCTAATTCGAGTTCCAGCTCGAGTTCGAGTTGAATGAATGAACGAATGAATGAATGAATAAATGGTTGAATGAATGAGTGAATGAATGAATGAATGAATGAATGAATGAATGAATGAATGAATGAATGAATTTATTGGCCAAGTATTCACATACAAGGAATTTGCCTTGGAGGTCCGCCAGCAAGTGGAACTCCAACTCGAGTTCGAGATAGAGTACGAGATAGAGTACGACTTCGAATTCGAGTTCGAGATAGAGTGCGAGTTCGAGTTCGAGTTCGAGAGAAAGTTCGAGAGAGAGTTCGAGTTCGAGATAGAGTTCGAGTTTGAGATCAAGTTCGAGCTCGAGTTCGAGCTCGAGTTCGAATTGAATGAATGAAGGAATGAATGAACACGTTTATTGGTCAAGTAATCACCTACAGGGAAGTTGTCTTGGTGCTCCTCCGCAAGTCGAACTCAAACTCGAGTTCGAGATAGTTTGAGTTCGAGATAGAGTACGAGTTCAAGTTCGAGTTCGAGTTCGAGTTTAAGTTCGAGTTAAATGAATGAATGAATGAATAAGTTTATTGGCCAAGTATTCACATACTAGGTGTTTGCCTCGGTGGTCCGCCCGTAAGTCGAAATCCAACTCGAGTTCGAGATAGAGTACGAGTTCGAGTTCGAGTTCTAATCCGTGTTCGAGTTCGATTTCGAGTTCGAGTTCGTTAGAGATAGCGTTTGTGATAGAGTTCGAGTTCGAGATAGAGTTCGAGTTCAAGTTCGATATTGGAGTTGGAGTTGGATTTCGAGATAGTTCGAGTTCGAGTTCGAGATAGAGTTCGAGTTCAAGAAACAGTTCGAGTTCGAGATCGAGTTCGCGATAGAGTTCGAGTTTGAGATAGATTTTGAGGTCGCGGTAGTTGGAGTTCGCGATACAGTTCGAGTTCTAATTCGAGTTCGAGATCGAGTTCGAGATAGAGTTCGAGTTGAATGAATGAATGAATGAATGAATGAATGAATGAATGAATGAATGAATGAATGAATACATTTATTGGCCAAGTATTAACAAACAAGGAATTTGCTTTGGTGGTCCGCCAGCAAGTCGAACTCCAACTCGAGTTCGAGATAGTTCGAGATCGTATTCGAGTTCGAGTTCGAGTTCGAATTCGAGTTCGAGATAGAGTGCGAGTTCGAGAGAAAGTTCGAGAGAGAGTTCGAGAGAAAGTTCGAGTTCGATTGCGAGTTCGACATCGAGTTCTAGATCGAGTTCGAGTTCGAGAGAAAGTTCGAGAGAGAAATAGAGTTCGATTTCGAGTTCGAGAGAGTTTATTTTTGTTAAATGTAATTTTATTCTTTATTTCGAACAGAATAAAAGAATAAACAGCAAGTGTGAAACAGCATACAAAGAAACAAAACAAGAATATTTATAAAGTGTCATAAACAATATCTATAAATAAATGAAATCGTATGTCCGAAAAGGAGCAGGAAGAAGCCAAAGCTTATTATTTCCCTCCCCCTTATTCAACTGCTTGTAATTATCTTATACACATTTAGCAGCTATATGTACACCATATATACACCAGCAGCTATATGTACACCAAATTATTTACATTTATACACTGATCAAATATTTACAAAGCCATACAAAAAAAGAGAAAAAAGAAAAGAAAAACCCTCATATACTATACAGCATCCCTTAGTCAAATATACAACCCATCACCCTATAATCACCCTTCCCGATACAATCAGTATAACAAATATCCCACTCACAATCACCTCATCCCAATATCCTTTAAAAAAAGTGTTTTTGTACATCTTTTTAAACTGATTATGTTTGTGCTAAGCTTTATCTCCTGTTCCAGACCA
>JAXLNO010002460.1:0-72991 GCA_038087875.1 Malacoraja senta | reverse complement strand
AGACCAAATCTTTTGGAAATGGTCCGATTTGCCTGCTAAGAGGAATCTCATGTCTTCCAGGTGTAACAGTTCGGACATATTAGAAATCCACATTTTTATCGTTGGTGTGGGAGCGTTTTTTCCAGAATTTAAGTATGTTTTTTTTGCCATTATTAAGCCGTAATTAAGGAAGCTCTTTTGGAACGAAGTCAGCTCAAAGCTGGCTTCCATTGTTCCGAAAATAATCAGTTCTGCGTTCGGTTTCAGTTTTATTTTAAATAATTTTGTAAAAATTTCAAAGATTTAATTCCAACATTTTTGGATTTTTATACAAAAAACAAAAGAATGTGCTATAGTTGCTTCTTGGGATAGACATTTATCACAGATGGAAGAGACATTTGGATAAAATGTACTTATTTTATTTTTTGTATAATATAGTCTATGTAAAGTTTTAAATTGGATTAGAATATGTCTTACATTAAACGAGCATTTGTGCACATATAGCAAGTGTTTATCCCAACTCTTTCGAGATTTTTATAGCTAGTTCTTGTTCCCAATCTCTTCTAATTCTATCAGATGATGGTATTTCTATATTTAGGATGATATTATACAAGTATGATATTAAATTAGTTGATTCCACCTTTATATTCATTGCATCGTCTAATAGGTCTGGAGACAAATTTTGATATTCTTGTGTATATTTTTTCAAATAGTCACGGATTTGAAAATATTTAAAATATTAATTACTTCTCAGATTGTATTTAAGTTGTAGTTGGTGAAATGATAAAAAATGTCCATTATCATACATGTCTCCAAATGTTTTTAATTCCTATTCTATCCTAGTATGTAAATGATTTATCTATAATAGATGGTTTTAAACGACGGATTATTAACTATTGGTGAGAGAAGGGATAGGTTTCTTAATTTTAAAGTTAATTTTATTTGTTTCCAAATTCTAATTGTACTATGAATAATTGGATTTTTACTATATATTGTATTATTCAATTTTGTTGGTGAGAGAAGGATCGCTCCTATATTAAAAGGGGAACAATCCTCTCTTCCCATTACTATCCAATCCACCTGCTGGACAGAGTTGTCCAACATGTGAATCACATTTTTGACATTTGCTGCCCAATAATAATACAAAAAATTAGGGAGTGTTAATCCACCAAATTCTTTAGGTTTGCACAAATGTCTTCTTTGAATTCTATGGGATTTATTGTCCCATATGAAATTTGTGATATCGGCATCCAGTTTAAAAAAAAACTTTTGATTGATTGGAATAGATATAAAATTTGTGGTAGAAAGATCATTTTTATAGCATTTATTCGGCCTATTAGAGACATCGGAAGAGTTTTCCAAAATTTAATCAGTGCGTTTCATTTATTAAGTAGGGGCATATAGTTTGCATTAAATAAAGATTTATATTTTCTAGTAATTTCAATTCCCAAATATTTAAATTTTTCTGAAGCAATTTTAAACGGAATTTTAACAGGTGTGTTGCGTCTTGAGGTTTTATAGTCATAATTTCACTTTTATTCCAATTTATTCTATATCCTAAAAAGGATCCAAATTCCTCTATTAGATTTAATATATTTGGTATACTGATTTGTGATTTTGTGATGTATAGTAGTACATCATCTGAGTATAATGATATTTTATTATTTGAGTATTTTGTATTATAACCATGGGAGGGTATAGGAAATGCGAGACATCAGGATATGGAGTTGCAGGACGCCGTTCCTTCACTGGAAGGATATGCGTTCTAATGCTTTCACGTTCTAACGCGTTCACTGGAAGGATATGCATTCTAATGCTTTCAGCTAAAGGTTCTATTACAAGAGCAAATAGCAGAGGTGATAGTGAACATCCCTGTCTATTGGCCCTTGATAATTGAAATTTCGGGGACAACATGTTATTAGTTAATATTCTAGCAGTGGGCCTGTCATAAAATAGTTTTACCCATGAGATTAAATTCTCCCCCATTTGAGATTTTTGCAATACTTTAACAAGGTAGTCCCATTCCACTTGATCAAATGCTTTATCTGCGTCCAATGAAATAATTGATAAGTCTTGTTCTTCAGTTTTATATGAATGCATTATATTAAACAGACGGCTCAGATTATTGCATGAGTATCTCTTGGGAATAAACCCCGTTTGATCTGCATTTATTAATTTACTAACATATTTACTTAATCTTCTAGCTAATGTTTTCGCTAGTATTTTTTGATCTGTATTTAACAGCGCAATAGCTCTGTATGAACCCGGGTCTTCTAAATCTTTATCTTTTTTAGGTATAAGTGTAATCGTTGATTCCGCTAATGTTTCTGGTAGTGTTTGTTCTTTGAAAGCATATGTATAGATTTTATGTAACCGTGGTGTAATTATCTCATAAAATCTTTTATAAAATTCATTACTAAATTCATCTGGTCCTGGTGTTTTTCCATTCTTTAGTGAGTTTATTGTTTCTTCTATTTCCTTAATTGAGATAGGAGGGATATTAATAATACATTTGCAGAATTACACAAAATCGCCATATCTAACGGGTGGCCTGCAAACCCTTCCTGCCCGTGTGCTACGAGTCCGCCTCACCTCCTTTCATTGGAGGGAAATGGGGAAATGACCGGCTCCTCGACAGGCAGGGAGGGGTGACGAGATAGGCGAGCTAAATGGCAAACGCCGTGGGGAGACCGCAGTGGGAAGAACAGGCGGCAGTGGGGACGCGGGACCGACTGTGGAGGGTATAGGAAACGCGAGACATCAGGATATGGAGTTGCAGGACGCCGTTCCTTCACTGGAAGGATATGTTGATGGTTGCATCTGTAGATGGCTCTGTCCGCTTCGACCAGATAAGAGCGTGGCTCTTTGGCAGGGCCGTAGATGTGTCCCAGACATGCATAGCCCTTGTTTGTCTGGAGACGGACCACTTGATCACGAGCAAGAGGTTTAAGTGGCTTGCTGGACTTGTCGAAGAAGCGTTTCTGCGTGTCACGTTTGGATTGTAGTTGCTTCTGAACTGCAGTCGGGGAACGAACTTGTGGCTGCAAAAGTTGTTGGGACACAGGCAGAGGAGCACGGGTTTGGCGAGACATCAGTTGTTGGGCTGGAGAACCCAGAATGGGATCCCGCGCAGTAATATGTTGAAAGTCCCAACATTGCGCAAAGTTTTTAAAAGCTTGGCTGGTGAACTGTCTGCCGGACTGGATACGTGCCGGGGAGCTGTGCACGGAGAGGTGACGCTGCAACTTTTCGATTACTGCTTCAGAAGTAGTGGTTTGAAGTAAGTCGATTTCGAACCAGTCAGAGTAAGAGTCAACAAGGACTAGATATGGTTTCCCATGCCATTCGAAGATGTCGGTGGCTAACGTGGACCACAGGAGAGGGGGTACTGGGTGCGGCAGTAGAGGCTGCTTTTGCTGATGTGGCGTCAGGCTTTTGCAGACGGCGCAAACTTCTTTTTTTTCTTGTATGTATGTATTTGGTCATTCCGGGCCAGTAAAACATGCTTTGCGCCCTTTGGAGGGTTGCCTCCACGCTAGGGTGGCCCCTGTGGATGTCGTCAAAGTATTTGTCCCGGAGGGCTGCTGGGACCACTGCCTTGTGGCCCTTGACAATAATTCCATCCTATAACACTAGTTCATCGCGAACTAGGAAGTATGGGCGTATCTCGAGCAGGGTGTTGTGTTGCTTATCCGGCCAGCCGCGCCGGATAATAGCAGACAGCAATTGTAAGGTCTCATCAGCAGCCGTGTGTTCTGCTAGGCTGCTCAAACAGTCAGTTGGCACAAACGAAACCTTCATTACTGAGAATTGGTCCTGTTCGGAGAGTTGTTGTTCGTTGGTTTTGCGCGGGGCTCTAGATAGCTTGTCTGCTATGTGCATGTCTTTGCCTTTCTTGTAGACAATGTTGAAATCAAATCGCTGTAGTTGCATCATCATTCGCTGTAGTCGTGCTGGGGCAGCGTGGATGGGTTTCTTCAAAATGGTGACCAGATGGTGGTCAGTCTTGATAGTCACAGACTTCCCAAAGATAAAATCCTTGAATTTAGTGCAGGCAAAAACCACTGCGAGCAGTTCCTTTTCGATCTGGGCGTAACGCTATTCAGTGTCAGTCAGCGTATGGGAGGCGTACGAAAAAGGCTTGAAATTGCCATCGGTACTGGTCTGTAGGCACGCTGCGCCTAGCCCGTACTGGGACGCATCGCAGGTGAGCGTTAGTAATACTGGTAATACTGGAATTACTGGTAATTCCAAAGCAAAGTAGGTGAGAGTAGGTGCGCTAGCCAGCTGCAATTTGAGAGAGTTAAAAGCTGTTTGGTGCTGCGGGTACCAGGATCACGCCACGTCCTTGTGTGTCAGTTCTCGTAGGGGGGCAGATATGTTGCTTAGGTTGGGAATAAATTTACCCAGGTAGTTGACCATTCCGAGGAACCTTTGTAAGCTCACGACGTCAGTAGGAACAGGCATTTCATTGATAGCAGTAGTTTTCGATGGGTCTGGTTTGAGACCATCACTTGTGAACACATGTCTGACGTAAGTAACCTCTGGAACTCGAAACCTGCACTTCAGGGGATTGAGTTTGAGATGAATGTCTTTGGCATGATCAAGTACTTTCTTCAGATTGGCGTCATGTTCAGCCAGATCGCGCCCGTAGATGAGAATATCATCAAGAATGATAGCGCATGGGTACTCTGCAAACAATTGTTCCATAGTGTGCTGGAAAACTTCGCTGGCGGAGTTGATGCCAAAGGGCATTCTCAGAAATTTGTATTGGCCAAAGGGGGTGCCGAACGTAGTGAGATTGGACGAGTCAGAGTCCAGTGGAATCTGCCAAAACAAGCTTTTGGCATCCAGAACTGAGAATACTGCTGCGTGCCTATCTGGGCAGCAACTTCTGCTGTTGTTCGCATTGGGTAATGCGGGCATTTGATGGCAGTGTTAAGATCTCTGGGGTTTATGCAGATACGGATCTCCTCCTTGTTTTTCTTTGTTGCAACGACCATGGTGGAAACCCAGTCAAACGGGTCAGTAACTTGAGCAATAACACCCATGGAGACCATGCACTTGAGTTCAGTGTGTATTCGGTCGCGCATGGCATACGGAACACGATGTGGCGCTCTGACCACAGGAGTAACTTTGGGATCAACAGCAATGTTGATAGGCAACTTGCCAAGCTCATCGTTAAACAGTTCTTTATATTGAGAGAGTAGCTGTTGTGTAGGGCCGTCAGCGAGACAGGCCTACACAAGTTTATGGACCGCGCGGCCAAAGTAAACCAGGCCTAGATCGTGGCATGCATTGATACCGAGCAAAGTCTCTGAATCTCCCTTAACAATATAAAATGGTACGGTATGGGTCTGTTTGTCGATGGTGCACTTTAAATCAGCTTGTCCAAGTACTTTTCCCCCGTAAGCCCGTTCAGCATTACGAATTTTTTTTAAACTCTCTTAATGAGATGATGTTGCATTTGGCGCCAGTATCTATCTTTGCGATCAAAGGCCTGTTATTCACAAGCATGGTTACCTCAGGGTCAAGTTGCTTGTTAGACGAAGGGAGGAGAGAGTGGATGGCAGAACACTCTTGTTGAAGCAGGTGCAGGTTCGTCCTTGAAGCTACAGGAGTCACACGGGGATGGCGGCACCGAGCAAAGTGGTTTAATTTCTTGCAGAAATAATTTTTTCCCATAGGCAGCACAGAATTGACGACCCGTAGTATGGAAATAGTTGCAATTTTGACAACGAACTGCAGACCCAGCAGGGGGGGTTGCGAGGGGAGAGGTCTTTAAGATTAACACTATGCTGCGAACGTTGACTGAAGGGCACAGAGTCAGTATGGGGAGACGTTATCTCAGAAATACGACAGGCATGTTCTGCTTGTTCTGGGGTTAAATCAGTGTTGCGAAGGAGCTCACCTCATAGCTTGCTGTCAAGCATTCCTCCCACAAGCTTATCGCGGGTGAGTTCATCCCGTAAATCATGAATGCGACAGCGTGCAGCCATGTGCTTCAAGACGCTGATAAAACGTTCAGTTGGTTTGTCGATCTGCTGTAAACGAGCATAATAATAATATTAATAATAATACATTTTATTTATGGGCGCCTTTCAAAAGTCTCAAGGACACCTTACAAAGTTTAACAAATAGTAGAAACATGTAAGCGGAATGAAATAAATAATAAAGACATCACGAGTACACAAATTAAAGAGAGAATTCAATCCAAAAACAAAAATCAAAAACACAATATGGAAGAGAGAGCAGCGGCTGCTAAAGCGCGCCAGCGTCCACTCTCCCCTCCGGCAGCCATCTTGGACACAAAATAAAATATCATTTACACACACACAAAAAAAAAATCATCCCCCCACAATGATTACCACTGTGGGGCAAGCCACAATGTCCAGTCCCCAACCCCAGTTCACCCAAAGTCAGGCCTATTGAGGCCTCCACAGTTGCCTCTACGGAGGCCCGATGTTTCTGGTCGTTCTCGCCGGGTGGAGTTGCCCCGGCGTCGGGAGAGTCCACGCAGCGGCTGGGACGGCTGGAACAGCCGATCTCCTATTGGAGTCCGTGGCACCTGAAGCCAACAGGGCCGCGCTGATTTGGAGCTCCGAGGCTCCCGATGTTAGGGTCGGCGCTGCCGCCCGCGGCTGGCCGCTCCACAGACCCGCAGCCCGGAGGTGCTGAGCTCGGCGGTCCAGCTCCAGCACGTCGATCCAGCGCGGCGACCCAGGCAAGGCATCGCCTGCTCCGCTGCGCGATAGCGCTCCAGCGCTGCGCCGCCACCGGAGCTGAAGGTGCTGGGCAGTCCCCGCCAAGAAAACGCCGCTCCACGCCCGCTGGTAGGCCGCAAGGACGGGTCGACGGGGCAGCCCGGAGAAAAAGCTGCCTCACCGACCAGGTAGTGACCTAGAGATAGTTTCCCCCTTACCCCCCCCACATTAAAAGTCAAAATTCCCCTAGACATAGACAAGAAAAAAAAACTAAAAACTAAATAAAAAAGTGAATTTAACGGACGGCTGCTGGTTAGCAGCCGTTCCCCAAGATAGCTCCTCCTCCTCTTGGTCTCCGCATAGAACTTGGTCCTTTCAATAATGTAGTTAGAGGGCAGGTCACATAGCTCTCTGAACTTTCTGATCAAAACCGCAGGGGCGTCGATTGTTTCAGCAGGCACTCTGACCTGACCGTCATCTTCCAAAACAGCAGGGGCAAAAGCGATTCATTGCTTCAGGTCCCGCCAAATTAAGCATGCGGGACCTGAAGCTGGCGTCTTTTCGAGCATGACTATACTCATTATGAACGATGCGAACATAATGAGTATAGTCATGCTCGAAAAGACGCCAGCGTTCAGCAATGTCAGAATCGAAGTTCGGACTTGGACGGCGAGTTTGCCATGATTGAGATAAAAACACACAAAATAATCAGAAGAAAATAAAACCTGATAAGCATGCGCGGAGTGGGCAAGATTCACTCTCTGACACCGTAATGTCAACTCGAACACACATCAAGATACAACGCATATTTATTAAATCTACATACAGCAAGGACCTGCAGTCATCACATCTCCGAGCTGCTATTCATTCTAACTCGCGAAGCAAGCTCTTGATAATATGAAGTACATAGTAGGCGGAGTTACTACTAACAAACACTATAATTGGCTAGTATGAAATAGCCAATCTACAGAATGTACTACACAGAAGCTGGATTTTTGAAAATCAGTATTTTGCATGCAACCTCATGTATTCTCAAATATCAGTATGGAATACTGCAAATCAGTACTACTGAATTGTGAAACCACTTTTGAAATGTGAATTTATAATTCTTGGTTTTGATTTAATAATGCGACAAATAAATAATATCATCTCTATACTTATAAAACTCTGATCTTGGATGTGTGTGTGCGTGCGTGCGTGTATGTGTGCGTGGGTGTGTGCGTGCGCGTGCGTGCGTGCGTGTGTGTGTGTGTATATATATATATATATATAAAATCACATCTTCTCGAAAACACGATGCGGTAACGGTAACATTTCTTACATATTCCGGTAGAGATTTTTTCAATGGAGTCCGAAATCGCCTTATCTGAAAATGTCATGCTTTATTTCTCGAGTTATTAATGAAAATGTTCAAGATTCCGACAAAACTTTGAAATAAACTTTGAAATGACACTTCCGCTGTTAACGTCACGATGGGTCTGCGTTGTCTTGCTCGCGCTGCGAGTGATGCCGCTCCCCACTGCTCACTCCACATTGCTCCCCCCCACTGCTCCCGGCTCCCCTCCCCTCCTCCTCTCCCCCCTCCCCCTCTCCCCCTCCTCCTCCCTCCTCATCCTCCCCATCTCTTCTTCCCCCCTCCTCTCTCCCCCTCCCGCTCCCCTCCTCCTCTCTCCCCCCTCCTCTCACCCCCCTCCTCTCTCCCCCTCCTCTCTCCCTCCCCCCAGTTTCCTCCCACACTCCAAAGAGGTAGGTTAATTGGAATGGTATAATTATAAATTGTCCCTCATGTGTGCGGAATAGTGGTAGTGTGCAGGGGTCGCTGGTCGGCGCGGACTTGGTGGGCCGAAGGGCCTGATTCCACATTATATCCCTAAACTAAACTAAATAAGCTCTGCAGGAAAGAACTGCAGATGCTGGGTTTTTTTAAACTCGAAGGTAGACATAAAATGCTGGAGTAACTCAGCGGGACAGGCAGCACCTCTGGAGAGAAAGAATGGGTGATGTTTTGGGTCGAGATCCTTCTTCAACTCCTACCCAACAGCCATCGACCTCTTGAACACTACAAACACTAACTAAACTAAGAACTGCGAACCATCTTGGTTACAATAAGGACTTTGGGGCTTTTTAGACTTTAGAGATATAGCGCGGAAACAGGACCTTCGGCTCACCGAGTCCGCACCGACCAGCGCCGCCCACTGCACTAGCACTATCCTACACACTGGGGACAATTTTACAACTTACCGAAGACAATTAACCTACAAGTCTTTGGAGTGTGGGAGGAAACCGGAGCACCCGGAGAAAATCCACGCGGTCCCAGGGACAACGTACAAACTCCACACAGACAGCACCCGTAATCAGGATCGAACCTGGGTCTTTGGCGCTGTGAGGCAGCAACTCTATCGCTGCGCCACTGCACCGCTGGGCCGCTCCAAATAATGTTTTTTAAGGCATTACTGTTTTTTTGTTTATTGTGTTATCTATGAATAGATCTAGCTGTGAATAGATAATGGTTATATGAATTGACATTCTGTTATCTATGAATACTGTTCTTGCAGACTTGTTTTGCTGCAGCAAGTTATGATTTCTTTGTAGCGTTTTTTGGTGCATATATAATTAAACACTCTTCTTGCCCCTCGCAGCAGGTAACAGAGAGTCTAAACCCAAGGCATGGCCCGCGGCGGGGGAGAGAGGCGAGGACCCGTGGCGGGGGGAGAAAGGTGTGGTCCCAGCGTGGTGGCGTGGGGCCGGCGGGAGGAGGTGGAGAGGTTCGACGGGAGGGGGGGTTGAGTAGGCTCGGCAGGGGTGGAAGGTGGCCTGGGCCCAACGGGGAGAGGGAGGCATGGGCCCGGCGGGGTGGCATGGACCCAACGGGGGGGGGTACTGTGGGCGGAAGGTGGCGTGGGCCCAGTGGGGGGAGGGGGGTGGCGTGGGCCCGGCGGGGGTGGCGTGGGCCCAGCGGGGGGGGTGGGGGTGGCATGGGTGGAAGGTGGCGTGGGCCCAGCAGGGGTGGCGTGGGCCCAGCGGGGGGGGGTGGTGGGGGCCCAGCGGGGGTGGCGTGGGCCCAGCGGGGGGGGTGGCGTGGGCCCGGTGGGGGTGGCGTGGGACAGCGGGGGGGCTGGCGTGGGCCCGGCGGGGGGGGGGGTGGTGTGGGCCTGGCGGCAGGGGAGGCGAGGGCCCGGCCGGAGTAGCATCTGGTGTTGGGGTCACGGCCGCTGCCAGGACTGGGTTCAGATTCAGTCGTTCTCACTCCCGCCGGGCGACGGGAGAACGGTCTGACCGACGGCGAGTCTCCGACGCTGCGGATGGAGGCGATGGACCAGGCGGGCAGACACTGCAGCACCCCCCCCCCTCCCGGGCCCGGAGAAACGGGCACTCCTTTTTTTTTCCAAATCATCCCGCAGACCCCTCGCGGGTAGTTTGCCACCTAGGATAAAAAACAGACTCCCACTCCCGCAATGCAATATTCCACTACTTACCCAGCATAGACATGAGGCGTTGAGGCGATCTCTGATTGTGTGGAGTGCAAATGGTGATTTGATCCTGCCCGGGCCCACTGCGCACGCGCCGAGAGACAGCATCATTTTGCGTCACTACTGCGTCACCGGTGTAGGGGTTTAGTTCCCTTTGCTCCACTTCGGGCCCAACTGCCCGAGTGATTCTCTCCCTTGTCAGTGGGTCAAACGGCCACCCCGGCCACCACTCCACTCGAGCGGTTCCCAAGAGAGAGAATACAAAAAAGGGAGAGTGGGCGTTTCGAGGCGCCCGGATGCCCCTGGGTTCTAGACCTCGGAATTATGGTGGGATATGATAAAAGGTTGACTTGACCAGAGCGTGCGGATGAGAGAAAACAGAAACAAAGACGGACTCAAAGCGAGTCTAAAATTTACAGGCTTTATTAAACAAATGAAAAATCGAATCTCACCAATTCTACATAACATGTGACTAAACTTATGCTTTAAACTAAGACTATGGAAAGAAAATTATCGGGCATGTCGTAAAAACTTACTTTACACAATTTTAATTACAAATACACCCCCTTTCCCCTTCTTCTTTCAACCTCTATCCTATTTCGGGAACTTCACCAGGCCGTCTGGGGTACTTACAGCTAGATCGATGCAGGATCAGGAGTCGTCCAACAGAGCAAAAGGAAGGCCCCCTTCTTGCTTGCCTGCTCCTTTTTATAGCCGACAGTTTCTCCCTTGAAAACTCCCAGGTGATCCTCTGGACAAAAGGGTCTTTCGATGATTGCCAGTTTCGATCTGGCATGAAAAATAAGTTTCCGATGATAATGGGTTTGCTGATGTCACGATGCATTGGCCTAATCGTTATCCCATCACCTGGATGGGCTCCCATTGTCCCGATGGATGGGCCATTTACGATGGTGATTGTCTTGCTGCTGGGCTATTTACTCCCGTCTGCTGGGCTCGGTTCCTTCCTTTGTCTTTCCAAGGTAATCTCTTTATCTCTGTCCCGGCCTTTCCTGTTCTCACCACTCACATAGTCATGTGGCTGCCCAGGCCCACAGACAGGCTTTGAACTTGTTCTTCATTTGTGATCCCTTGGGGGGTTTTCTTTTGCAGCCAGCATGTCCGTTTTAAAATGTCCAGGTCCTTATCCCCGAGTTCTTCCATAATTTTGGAGGATTTGCCCCAATAACTTACACCGGCTTCCCCCAACTGCGCAGGCGTGGATGGTCGCAATTCCAGAAGTCGCGCTCAGTCCAAAGATCGCGCTCGGTCCAGAGGTCAGACCCGAGTCCAAGGCCGCGCTCAGTCCAGAAGTCGGGCGTAAGTAGATTTACTGTCATATGTCCTGGATGTGTGTGTGTGTGACTGTGTGACTATGTGTGTGTGTGTGAGTGTGTGAGTGTGTGAGTGTGTGTGTGTGTGAGATGGAGGGTGTGTGTGAGATGGAGTGTGTGTGTGTGTGTGTGTGTGTGTGTGTGTGTGTGTGTGTGTGTGTGTGTGTGTGTGTGTGTGTGTGTGTGTGTGTGATGGAGGGTGTGTGTGTGTGTGATGGAGGGTGTGTGTGTATGGAGCGTGTGTGTGTGCATTTGTGAGATGGAGGGTGTGTGTGTGTGTGAGCCCACCAGCCTTGAGTGAGTGAGTGAACTGCGAGCCCATCAGCCGTGAGTGAATCTGCGAGCCCACCAGCCATGAGTGAAATGCGAGCCCACCAGCCGTGAGTGAACTGCAAGCCCACCAGCCGTGAGTGAGTAAACTGCGAGCCCACCAGCCATGACTGAGTGAACTGCGAGCACCAGCCATGAGTGAGTCAACTGCGAGCACACCAGCCGTGAGTGAGTGAACTGCGAGTCCGCCAGCCGTGATTGAGTGAACTGTGAGTCCACCAGCCGTGAGTGAGTCAATTGTAAGTCCACCAGCCGTGAGTGAGTCCACCAGCCATGAGTGACTGAACTGTGAGTCCACCAGCTGTGAGTGACTGAACTGTGAGTCCACCAGCTGTGAGTGACTGAACTGTGAGTCCACCAGCCGTGAGTGAACTGTGAGTCCACCAGCCGTGAGTGACTGAACTGAGTCCAAGAATCCATTCGGCCCACAATGTCCATACTAGCCCTCTGCAAACCAGTCCCTTTGGCCCACAACACCATTCGGCTCCAGAATGTGATGGAGGGGTGTGTGTGTATGATGGCGGGTGTGTGTGTGCATTTGTGAGATGGAGTGTGTGTGTGTGTGAGCCCACCAGCCTTGAGTGAGTGAGTGAACTGCGAGCCCACCAGCCGTGAGTGAGTGAATCTGCGAGCCCACCAGCCGTGAGTGAACTGTGAGTCCACCAGCCGTGATTGAGTGAACTGTGAGTCCACCAGCCGTGAATGAGTCAATTGTGAGTCCACCAGCCGTGAGTGAGTCCACCAGCCATGAGTGACTGAACTGTGAGTCCACCAGCCGTGAGTGACTGAACTGTGAGTCCACCAACCGTGAGTGACTGAACTGTGAGTCCACCAGCCGTGAGTGAGTCAATTGTGAGTCCACCAGCCGTGAGTGAGTCCACCAGCCATGAGTGACTGAACTGTGAGTCCACCAGCCGTGAGTGACTGAACTGTGAGTCCACCAGCCGTGAGTGACTGAACTGTGAGTCCAAGAATCCATTCGGCCCACAATGTCCATACTAGCCCTCTGGAAACCAGTCCCTTTAGCCCACACCATTCGGCTCCAGAAAGCCCCCCCCCCCCACTGGCCACCAATATTGGAATTGGTGGAGAGGTGGAATATTGCGTTTGGGGACTAGCCCTTCCGTGTGCGAATGGGACCCAACGGATCCCACTTAGTCTAGTATTAATTAAGTTCCGAATTTTAAATAATGGGGGTATTCCTGCCGCCTTTAATTGAAAGGGACAGCGGAATTGGCGGGAGAAGGGTGGAGCAAGGGAGAGCGGAAGGAAGGATTGGAAGGAGGAGGAGTGGGGAGACATAAGTCTTAGCCCAGCGGATAGAAAAGTGGGCAAGGAAGGAGTTTGAAGTCCGTCGGTATGGGGGACAGAAGGAGGGGTAGAGTGAGAATCAAGCAGCCCTGCCGCAGATGAGTGGTTTTGTCACAGGCATCTCTGGCATAGACGGATGCTCAAATATTGGTTCGTGGGTCGATGGGTCTTCAAACTACATTGTTGCCAAGTCCAAAGTTGAAGGGTTGGACCGAAACAAGACGCCCATGGGAAGGGCAGCCACACTTCCGATCCTCGGCTTCAAGGGTAGATTTCTTCCACTGAGTGCTTTTGGCCAAAATTCCAACACCCAGGAGGTAACATAGAGATAGCGTACTATTTAATAATATTTATTCTTCAGGTGCTCTTAGCACTGTGCTTACTGGATTGCGCTTGGTGTTTTACAGTGACAATTGAGAAGAGAATATCTGCATAAATGATTGATAATATATCATGATTGCTCACATGTGAATTAATACCCCCCGTTTATAAAATATTATTGACATATATATGCTCGCTGTTCGGGAGCCTCGGGTCAAGTACGTTCTTTTCCAGTATAATGTGGCCTTCAGTTTCCATGGTCCTTATATCATAAATTTGAAGCAAGACAAATAGTGGTGGGAGTGTGGAACAAGCTGCCAGAGGAGGTAGTTGAGGCTGGGACTATCCCGTGGTTAGGACAAGTTTGGAGGGATATGGACCAAGCACACGCAAGTGGGACTAGTGTAACTGGGACATTGTTGGTCACTGGGCGAATTGGGCCGAAGGACCTGTTTCCACACTGTATCACTCTATGACCCTATGACTGTGACTGAATGGCGTATTTTCTGGATAAAAGAGGCATTTTTTCAGCTTTTACACACACATATTTCGACGGAAACCTGTGTGAATTGGAGTGTGGTCAGTATAAACGAAGTAAAGTGGGAGCGGTGAGTCTGGTGAAAGGATGATGACACTCGAATAGTAGATTCCCCGCTGGAGTGGACGGTATTTACATCACCTCTCGTGTTGCAAAATAATAAAGACGTTAGTTAGGTGGACCTGTTTGCTAGAGCTGTGTCTCCTGAGAATTAGCATCGCCCGGTTAAAGATACGGGGGTGGGTTCACAAGAATCTTTCGCTTTTCTTCCCGGAAGTGAGCTGCCCGCTGCTGAAGATATGGCTGCAGCCTTTGGTGTGTGCTGGTGACAGGGGTGAGTGGCACTTTGTTACTTATCAGTTAATCGTGGTCCTTCCCCTTCTCCACACCACCTCCGCTGTCCGGCGCAGAGCCCACCACTGCACCTGGAAGAACATTTCTTCCCTGGTACCTCGATGAACTGAAATGAAATCCCGCGTTTCAAATGATGGGTGAATTGTTATCTTTCATTTCGGAGTTGATGGGGAGAGGGGAGAAAGGAGAAGGCGTGGGGAGACAAGCTGAAGAGAGAGTCTCAGCCCAACGGATAGAATGGTGGGCAAGATTGGGGTTGAACTGATGGTGGGTAGGGTAGCGTGAGAATCAACAATAATAATAATAATAATAATAATAATAATCATTTTATTTACTGGCGCCTTTCTAAAACCCAAGGACACCTTACAATGCATAGAATCACAACAAAAAAAATACAAAACACATAATCGGAATAAATTAAATATAAAAACACCACAGTACACAAATCAAGGACAGAATTCAATTTCAAGAGCACCAAAAGAAAATAAGAAACACAATTTGAGGAGAGCAGCGGCGACCAATTCGCGCCAGCGTCCACTCTCCCCTCTGACCCCCATCTTGTACACGGACTAACAGGCACAGCACACAGAAATCATCCCCCCACAATGACCACCACTGTGGGGGAAGGCACAATGTCCAGTCCCCAACCCAGTTCTCCCCAGAGTCAGGCCCATCGAGACCACCACAGTTGCCTCTACGGAGGCCCAATGTTCCTGGCCGTCGGGAGAGTCCTCGCAGCGGCTGGAACGGCCGGTTTCCCAGCGGAGTCGATGTCACCCGAAGCCGACAGGGCCGCGCCGATTTTGAGCCACGTGGCTCCCGATGTTGGAGTCGGCACCGCCGCCCGCGGCTGGTCGCTCCGCAGTCCCGCAGCCCGGAGGTGTTGATGTCGGCGGTCAGCGCATTCTGGAGCTCCAGCGCGTCGATCCAGCGCGGCGACCCAGGCAAGGCATCGCCCGCTACGCTCTCCGATAGCGCTCCAGCGCTGTGCCGCCAATGAAGCTGAAGGTGCTGGGCGGCCCCCGTCAGGAAACGGCGCTCCATGCCCGCTGGTAGGCCACGAGGACGGGTCGACGAGGCAGCCTGGAGAAAAAGCTGCCTCACCGACCAGGTAGGGACCTAGAAATAGTTTCCCCCTACCCCCCTACATTAAAAGTCAAAACCCCGCAAACAAACAAAGAAATAAAAAACACAAAAACTAAAGAAAGAGTGAATTTGACGGACGGCTGCTGTTTAGCAGCCGTTCCTCCAAGATGGCGGCTCCTCCTTGTCAATCAATGTATCACTCTATGACTCTATGATTCCAACCCTGGCATCGACACATGGTTTGTCCGATCTTCTCTCCCCATTTCACACCGTCCTCTTTCTTCCATGGGCAACCCTCGTGAGACCAAGCATTGTTTCCTGGATCAATGGGCTTTGGAACCACAATCCAGCCAAGTACAAAGTTGAAGGGCTAGACCGAAACAAGCTGCCCATGGGAAGGACAGGCACGCTTCCTCAATCTCAAGGATACATTTCCTCCATTGAGAGATTTTGGTCAAAGTTCCATCAATACCCAGGAAGTAACCATTTAGAACAATTATTCTTCAGCTGTTTTCTGTGTGCGCTTGCTGCATGTTGCTTGGTGTTTTACAGAGACAGTTGGAAAATGCATAAATGATCCATAATGTTCAACGCACCCCATGGTTACACACATGCCATATAATATGCTCCCTTTGTACGATCTTTATTAAATTATACTATATAACATTTCCTTAGGGGCTACTTGAATGACTCGTAGCACTAATCTGATCACAACATGCTGATAGTGTGCGATGCAACCTCACATTGCCCTAGTTCGAGACGCGCTCCGAGGGACCTGGCCTCAGAGGGAGGGATAAGGTAAGTTTTACAGAACAACTGGACATGGAGCGAGACAATTCCCAAAGGTAGAATGGAGTTCCTATCCACCTCTGAATTAAATATATTAGTTGACTCCGCAAACAGCCTTTTCAGGAAGAGAATTTCAAAGGCGTGCGACCCTCCGAGAAAAAAACCAAAGTTCTCTCACCTCTGTCTTAAATGGTTGGCGCTTGACTTAAAAACACTGAAAGAAAGGAGGAATGGGGGTGGTTGTGAGAAATGGGAAAAGGGGGGGGGAAGGGGTATTAAAGTTGGGATAAAATTTTCTGACTGTGCCAGGGGTGAATATTTCCCACTTAGATCGTCTTCCTCCGTCAGTAAACCTTCGTCATTGCCATCCATTCCCTCTTCACCATTCTATCCACCTGTGCCCTTACTCTACCGGCCTCTTGCTCTTACTCACCCCACCGTCTCCCTTTCTCACTTTCCTTTCCTCCCCCACCTCCAACAACAGACTGTGAGATTTCAGCCATTGTTTGAATTCCACTGGGTGGCGCCATCAATGGCTGCCTTGTCAATAGTCTGTCTGACCCTTCCTTCTTTGTTGTTTCCTTAGTATGTGTTAAATGTATGTTTTAGTGTTCTTTAGTTTGTTTTTTTATATGGGGGGGGGAGGACTTTTTTTTAAACTCTCTTACCTCGACGGAGATGCGATTTTTTTCAGTATCGTATCTCCGTCCGCACTGCGGCCTAACATCGAGGAGCTGTTGGCCTCTGCTGCATACCGACTTCGGGCGCTCCAACCGCGGGAGCCTGCAGGACTTTAACATCGCGGAGCTGGTGATCCCTTTGCCAGGGATCGACCTCTGAGCTCCAACTGCGGGAGCCTGCGGACTTTAGCATCGTGGAACACGCGGTCCCTGGTTAGAGACCGACTTCGGAAGCTCCAGGCCGCAGGAGCTTCGATCGCCGGCTTCGGGAGCTTCGATCACCCCGACGGATGGTTCGACTGCCCCGACCGCGGAAGAAAAATAAGGGAACAAGATTAGACTTTATTGCCTTCCATCACCGTGAGGAGTGTGGGGAATCCGCTGTGGTGGATGTTATGTTAACTTTTATGTAGTTGTGTGTATTGTTGCATTTTTTTAGTATGGCTGTATGGTAATACGAATATCACTGTACCTTAATTGGTACGTGACAATAAAATACCTTTGAAACCTTTGAATTCCTAGACTTAACCCCGTCCACGGACGTGCAATGTGGTTGGGGAGAGGGGTGGTAGAGGTGCCGGAGGGATCTGGCGGGTGGGGAGGGGTGAGGATTCTGCACCTGAGAAGTGTTGATGAACTGATGTGAAACCAATCCCCGCCCACGCCCTGTCACGCACCAGCACGCACCAGACGCTACAGCCTCGACAACTGACAACCACCCACCAGCTGCGACCCCCCAGCTGGCGACTCACTCATTTCTCCTCCCCTCTCCCTCTCCGGCCACTCTGTCACTAGACTCCTGTACCCGGTCAGCATCACACAACACAAATTCGGGTTTCAACGCTTCGATCCAGTCTAGAACATCTTAGGTGTAGAACTCTCCCATTTCAGATAACCAGCCCTTCCAGTTTGTGTCAGAAGTAGTCTGTTCTGATCAATGGCCCTCAATGTAACTTCTATTTATGACTAAAATTAGAGCACATGGTATTGGGGGTAGGGTGTTGACATGGATAGAAAATTGGTTGGCAGACAGGAAGCAACGAGTAGGAGTGAACGGGTCCTTTTCAGAATGGCAGGCAGTGGCGAGTGGAGTGCCGCAAGGCTCGGTGTTGGGGCCGCAACTGTTTACCATATATATTAATGATTTGGAAGAGGGGATAAGGAACAACATTAGCAAGTTTGCGGATGACACAAAGCTGGGTGGCAGTGTGAACTGTGAAGAGGATGTTAGGAGGTTGCAGGGTGACCTGGACAGGTTGAGTGAGTGGGCAGATGCGTGGCAGATGCAGTATAATACAGATAAATGTGAGGTTATCCACTTTGGCGGCAAAAACAAGGGGGCAGATTATTATCTCAATGGGGTTAGGTTAGGTAGGGGGGAGGTACAGCGAGACCTGGGCGTCCTTGTACACCGATCACTGAAAGTTGGCGTGCAGGTACAGCAGGCAGTGAACAAAGCTAATGGAATGTTGGCCTTCATAACAAAAGGATTTCAGTGCAGGAGTAAAGAGGTTCTTCTGCAGCTGTATAGGGCTCTGGTGAGACCACATCTGGAGTATTGTGTACAGTTTTGGTCTCCTAATTTGAGGAAGGACATCCTTGTGATTGAGGCAGTGCAGCATAGGTTCACGAGATTGATCCCTGGGATGGCGGGACTGTCATATGAGGAAAGATTGAAAAGACTAGGCTTGTATTCACTGGAGTTTAGAAGGATGAGGGGTGATCGTATAGAAACATATAAAATTATAAAAGGACTGGACAAGCTAGATGCAGGAATTTCCCCCCCAATGTTGGGCGAGTCCAGAACCAGGGGCCACAGTCTTAGAATAAAGGGGAGGTCATTTAAGACTGAGGTGAGAAAACACTTTTTCACCCAGAGAGTTGTGAATTTATGGAATTCCCTGCCACAGAGGGCAGTGGAGGCCAAATCACTGGATGGATTTAAGAGAGAGTTAGATAGAGCTCTAGTGGCTAGTGGAGTCAAGGGATATGGGGAGAAGGCAGGCACGGTTTATTGATAGGGGACGATCAGCCATGATCACAATGAATGGCGGTGCTGGCTTGAAGGGCCGAATTGCCTCCTCCTGCACCTATTTTCTATGTTTCTATGTTAAACGCTCTCTGCCGATCCTGTCTGACCACGTGAATACTCCCAACCGTCGTTATATTTACCTCTTTTATTATCCTACACAAATACCAAATGTTTTATTGCAATTTTATTATCACTATCAACCCTTCACTTGTCATACTTTAAAGTATCCCAGCAATGGAACTTCCACCGGTCTTCCCTGATATCCTATGTCCAAGGCTGCCGCGAAGGAGCGCTTTCCTCTCACTTCACGGAACTAGGACACGAACCGGAGCAGAGAGACGAGTCTCCTCCCCCCCCCCCCCCCCCCTCACACCCGGTGTCAGAATAGGAAGAGCTTCCAATTTAACGACACACACACACACACAGGCAAATAATTCGAACAATGATCATCTTTATTGGTAGTTTGCCGTCGTTGCAGACCGTCGGTCTGATACTGATGAAAAATTACAAACATATTTATTATTTTTATTAATCAGATCCATGCCTGTTGCCAGAGAAAACAATTCATGTTGAAATTTCTGATGGCCAAGTTACTGATCACTTTAACCCGTGTCGCCTAGAGGTGGGAGAAACAGAACAACAATCAACTCGAGTACAAATGTTTCAATAGCACAGTGGGAAGCGGATCGGAAACAGGGAAAACAGAGAACAGCGGGCGCACACAGTGGGAGGAAGATGAGTGATCTCCCGTTGATCAGGGAGAAAACACGCCCGGAGCCGCTCACTTTAACAGCTGGATTGTGTGAGTGTGGCGGATATTTTCGAGGCTGCTCCTTGTTGAACTGTGCAGGAGTACAACTTCCCACTGCTCCAGTCTGCGCCGCGCACCGTCAGGTAGCTGCTGAGACTGAAGGTGTTGTCCGTGTCCCGCCTCACCGCGCTGGTTTGCACCTCACTGCTCGGCGGACTCCCGTCCACTGTCCAGCTGACGGCGGGGAAGCCCGCGGATAGTTTACTGACCAGGCAAACTAAGGTGCCCGCTCCTTTAGCGGACATTTCCTCGTCTGACGGCCCCAGCAGTTTCACTGAAGGGTCTGGGAGCTGCGAAGCTGCAATGGGAACAAGAGAAGACATGTTTCAGGTGACGGAAGAGCTCGGTCATCTCAGCATTTGACAGAAGCGCGAGTGAGAGGTTGCAGCTTCCTCTAGTGGGGACCCGAGTCTCACTGAGGGACGGAGCGGTGCCCATGGAGGTCGCCGCATGGATGTCAACACTGGGGAACTAGAGATGTGAGGCAAAGTTCCTGTTTTAGGGTCCTGCTGGTAACTCGCTGGTTTACAGCATGAGCCACTCGGTGACCTCGCCATCACTCCCGGGTTTACCCCGGCCTGTGCACATGAGCTGATTGCGGGAGAGTCCCACAGGGAGGCTTCACTTGGCCTCAGTGCCTCTGGTTAGTGAGGGAAAGGATCCGTGATCCCACTACCGACCTCCAACCAGTGAACCCTTGCTCTGGGACCAACCAGTGCTGGCGAGGAATCTACTCCAACTGGCGAGGCTTACCGGCACCGAGTCATGAACGGAGCCGAGACGCACACCGGGACCAGAAGCGACCCCGGGTCAGTTCAATGTGCCCACTGACTGAGCAACTAGCTACACGTTCCTCCTCTTCCCTTCGCCCCACCCCACCCATCACTGATGTCCCCGCTGTGCCCCCCCACTGCTGCCGGGAGAATAAACACAGCTCAAACGGAGCTGGACAGGGCAGGTCGTTCTGTGACCTGTGACGGTGCCGAGGGATTCGGGTCCCATTCACTGTGGGGGAGGGCAGGTGCGATTCTCCCCAGACCCGGAGCTCCGGCCTCAGTCGGTGCAGCGACTGCAATCGCTGAGCAGCGGTTCCCGCAAAGGAGCGGCGGTCAAGGGGATAGATGGCAGGAGAGAGGAGGCAAGGACTTGGGAACGGGAGAGGGGGTTTTATTGGGCGGGTGTCTGCAGGTGAGTTGGTCGTCACCGGGAGGATTGGAGTTTCCGTGAAATTCCGGGGGAGATTCCACTGTGGGATCCTCATACAATAGTGAAACGTATATTTCCACTGCCTCAACAACCCCTGGCTGTCTCCAGTCGCCAATGTCCTGTCCCCACTGTGACATCGGGCTCCACTTTAGGAAGCTGGGACCCCTCACGTTCACTTGGATCAAACCGGCACAAAGCGGACAAACTAACTGGAGTAACACCGCGCAAACTCAGAAATGAAGTTAGTCTCAGAAACACAATATTCACAAGCACATGCAGAGACAGAGCAACCGCACCACAAAGAGAACTGATTTACCGAGAGTGCACCTTTTTGAAATATCAAACAAGCTTCACGAAATAGAGAATGTGGTCATTAAAATACAGTAACAATTCACTGAACACATCTATATTTATTTGAACTGGTGCTGGACACAGAACTCAAATGGATTGCAAAATAAAAGTTTCTGGATAAAATTAGCCTGATAATAATAAAGGTTAAAGTATTAGTTGCCAACTGACCGCATTCACGCCGTTAGTAATTGCGGGATGATTTCCCAGACACTTGCCTGTAACAAAGAGCTTGGTCCCTGGGCCGAACACCCCCACAGTGCGTGGTTCTGGCTTCAGCCCTGACAGTTATCCCGGGCCCTGGAATCAGACATAAAACACGGTCAGACGCTCCAGTTTCCGCATGAAAGTCGACTTCACACATCCCGAGTGTCCCCGCCGGTGAGGGGCGGGAAAGGATGAACTCACAGCCGCATCGCCAGGCTTGACATTAAACGGCAACGAATCCCGGCAGTGGGCGGCGGGACTCCGAATCTTCAAAAAATTGAGATATTAAAATTGGAAAATACTGTATAAAGGGTAAAATTGAAGCGACTTTGTGAAGAGTGAAAGATTAGAATGTTTTCATCGATTCAAAGATGTAAAGTGCATCGTGCTTGTTGCCTCCAGTTTTTGTTTTACCTTCTCTCACTGTGTGTAAGTACTGCTCGCTGAAACCCATTTGCCGCAGTAATAGACGGCAGCGTCATTCACCTCTGCGTTGCTTATGATCAACTGGTAAACGGTGCCGGCGCTGTTGCCTTTCGATGTGAAACGGTCGCTGGTGAACCCAGACCCATAGGTCGGGGCGTCGTGTGTGTGATAATACCGGAGAACCCATTGAGGAGTTGTTCCCAACGTCTGCTTGTACCAATTAACATAGTAGCCATCATCTATCCCGATGTTGCATTCCAGCGTGGCCGTGTCTCCTGGATTCACCGACACAGTCGCAGGTTGAGTCAGTGTCTGACACTCTCCAGCTGTAAAAGAGCAGGAATTCATCTTTAACCATTGACTCTTTAATGTGACCCCAAGAGCCCACATCACACCCGCACACTTGCCACCTGTACTTACAGCCCAGCCACAGTACCAGAGACGATAAAAAGCACAGCGTTTGCATCGTTGCTGCTCTCAGTTTCCTGCCTCACTCCAGCCGCTGTATTTGTGAGACTGTGGACGCCGCTGCCGATGGAACCCACTTATAGAGCCATTGAGACAGGAAGGAAATCCGTGCAAATCAGGGCGGGTCACACTGAGCGACCGGAGCACTGATCTGAAACCCTCCCATTCGCCATCAGACACGTTCGGGTTGAAGCGGTGACACTGGCAGCCACTGACTGGTCTGTTAAACACAACCCGTGAATGAGCAGGTCGTTCGTTGTCTGATATCCCCCACCTTCGCCAAACATTCCCCTGAGTCAGTAGTTGCAACACTCCATCCCTCAGTCCAGAGATGCTCCTCACACCTCAAGACACAACACGGTGGGACAGTACAGACTTCAGGCACAAGAGATTGGAGATGTCCGGTCGGGACACTACTTCAATCTTGGCCCAAAACGCGGTCTGTCCAATTTCCTCCACAGATGATTCTTTAAACTCGGAGTTCCTCAGTCAGTTTGTTTTTTTCGTACTAATTTAGACTTTAAGTTGAAACCCACCGCGACAATTGAGAATCTAACATTGGCTTGGTGGTAAGACAGAGAGGGTGATAGTAGAGCACTGTTTCTCAAGTTTGCCTGTGACCAGTGGTGTGCTACAGGGACTGGTGTTAGGGCCAATGTTGCTTGTCACATGTATTCATGATTTGGATGAGAATGAAGGTGGTATGATTACTAAATCTGTATATGACGCAAGAATTGGGGTATAGTGGACATGTGGGAAATACTGTTTGCAACCAAACTTTATCAACTGGGAAAGTAGGAAAATGAATGGGAAAAATAAATTTGACTCAGACAGTGTTGCAGGACCGAGGGGCCCTTGTTTAGGCTGCACTTGGCATATTGTGCTCGGTTCCTGTTGCCATGCTCAAAGAATATATGTTGGATCTAGAAACAGTTCAGATCAGGTGCACAAGCTTAGTTTGGAGGGTTTGATTTATAAGGAGAGATTGGAAAGGCTGGAACCTTAGTCCCTTGAGTGAAGGAAGGCAAGAGGTGAACTTTCTAGAAGCTTATAAAGTGTGCGGGGTATAGATAAGGTAGATAGTCACAGTCTAATATAAGAGGGCATCGTTTGAAGGTGAGAGGAGAAAAATGAAGATGTGCTATAAGGGTCTGGTTTTTCACTCAATGGGGGTGGGTATATGGAATGAGCTGTCAGAGGAGCAAGCATTTAGAGTGCATGGATATGAATAGTTTACAGGTGTGTCAAATGCCGGGAAATTGGATTATTTGAGATTGGCATCCTGGTTGGAATGGACAACGTGTGCCAAAGGACCTGTTTCAGTGCTGTATCATTTAAGGAATCCCTAAACCTACGAATGCAGTCTAAGCGTGAGGATGGAAAATGGTCTCAGTCACAATGAATTGTTGATGGCCTGAAACACCAGAAGACTCATTAACTCTTTGTGGAGGGAACCTCCCATGCTTCCCTGTGAATGTTTCCAGTCCCACAGCCTGCCTCAGAAGTTTCCCAGCAACCCAGTCAGTGGTCTACAACCACCAATAGAAGGGCCTCAGCCAATAATCTGTCCAGGCACCTCTGGAATGGCAACAACTGGCTTTGCCAGTGACATCCATATTCCAAGAATGTGGAAAATTAAAGCTTGATCCGTCCCAGGGTCTAGTGAAATACTTTGTGTAAACATAGAGCAGGAGACAGGGTCCCAGTGAGTTACACAAGAATTGTCTTCAACAAAGACCCAGGGAATTAAATAAGTTTGTTTGGTTTATGTTGGGCAATGGTCCATTGAATAGTAATAGTGTTTTGATTGAATTCTTTATTAATTGAGAGGGACTAATAAAAAGAGTCATGGGTGGGAATCTCAAAGCCATGGAAATGGGCGCACAGTGGAATCTGGGAACTTACAATGCTTCCTGATTCCTGGACAAGCTTAGATACAGGAAGTGTTGTCAGCTAGATCAGCTCAAGCTCTGCGTTTGGAGCTCGAGCACCAACAGTCCATGCTCAAATGGACCTTGATCCCAAGGCCGAATGTTTCATGTGCAGCAGGTTTCAGGAGGTGGTCATCCTCCACCTAAAGTGAGTGCTGGCAGTGGGGGAGCAGGAAACCACTAGAGAGACAAAGAAGTGGCAGATGGGTCAGGGCATCTGTGTGGCACCCTGCTCTCTCTGCCCTTCTTTTACTCCATCTGATTGTTGTGATACCGTGATATCATCTGCAAATCGGTAAACAAAGTTAAAGCAGAATTTGGCCACACAGTTGTGAGTGTATTGGGAGTACAGTAAGGGGCTGAGAACGATGCCTTACAGGGCACCAGTGTTGAGAAATATCATGGAGCAGTTGTCAGACATCCTTACTGATTTTGGCCTATGGGTCAGGAAGTGGAGGATCCAGTTGCAGAATGGGCACATCCAAGGCCTGCAGGATGCTTCCTCAAAGAGCTAGAAGGCGCCACATCATGGGAAGTTTAGCCGGAGAAAGAGGAGAGGTTTAATATGGTTTGGCAGAGAATGAACTCAGGAAAGTAGCATTGTAAAGAAGTTGAAAGAGAGCATGTAATATTGTGGCAATGGGGTATAATTAATGAAGGGCAATGAAGGACTAAATATTCCTCCATACATGGTAGGGTAGGGAAGCAATGAGAGGAGGGTGAATGAGAGGAGGGTGAATGTGGTGTGAATCTTCTTAGACAATCCCTAGGGACGAAGTGTGCTTTCCAGTTTTGTTGGACATGAACTGGCCAATGAGGATAATGTGGAATCACAGACCCTTCAGTATGAGGGTGTGTAGTTAGTGAGCTGGTCCACTCCCTCCATCACAGATGGGGTTGTCTGTGTTGCTGACACATGACCTCAACAAATACAAGTTTCAAAGCCGAATGCTCTATTTCGACCTGAATGCTCATGGGCCATAGAGTCCCTGGAATTAGTGGTGATGTTGTATTACTTCAAAGGGCTTTGAGCATGCCTATAAATCTTGTCCATCACCATCCTGGTCTGAAAGATCAGTATGGGAAAGGGAAGGGGAGTTAAAAGGACAGGAACGGGTAGATCCAGCAGACCTAGGTGGACAGAGTGCAAGTATTTGGTGAAATGGTTGTCTACAAAATGCTTGGCCTCACTGATGTAAAGGAGGCCACATAAGGAGCTCCAAATGCAATAGAGGAGGTTTATATTTCACTCGTCCTCTGCTCTCCTTAACTGACACCCTTTTGTGCCCTTTTAGTCTCCAGCCTTTGTCACTTAGTCCACCCATCTGCCAATCGCAACCACTCATCTGACACAGACTTATCAGTATTTTTCCCATCCCCACCCACCTTCTCCAGCTTTCATTCTCCTCTACTCCATCAGTCAGACGAGGAGCCACAACCCATGGGTCCCATGGCATTTTACTGTTTTAACCTGCTGCCATGTGAGACCTTGTCAGAAGTTCAGAAGTCAGAAGATTGTGTCATTGTCATTATCGTATAAAGCCAGAGAGGGTGATATGGAAGGGTAGTGGCAGAGGGGAAGGGAAAGAGGGACAGATAACAGGAAAATGGGGACATGGGGACAGGAGATGAGTGAAGGGGTGGAGCAGGGTGACTGGGGCAGATGGTGGGAGAAATAGATGTGGACCCAGGTGGTAGAGGAGGCATAGAAACGAGAGAAGGGTTAGATGGGGAAATTATTTGAATTGACTTGAAATGACTTTATACTGTTGGGTTGTAAACTGCAATATGAGGGGCTGTTCCTCCAGTTTGCGTGTGACCTCACCCATGACAGAGCTTATAATAGTCTATGTGTTCCAAGAGTACAAATAAGGGTATGCGAACAAATCAACCTGCACAACACAGGCAACTAAACATGATAGGGCCACAGAACAGGTGATGTTTATCTTCGAGTGAACAATGACATTGTATCACTGGTGTTTGCAATGAATTTGATGGATTCCTTGGCGGCGGCTCTTCTGCAGTGCCATGTGATGCCTGCTGTAGCAAGTTCAGTTGTCACAAACAGATAGGAAGCAGGAATTACAGTTCCCCGGTAGACCACGGGTTTGTGCCAGTGCTGCAGTCTTGGTCTTCAAGTACTATTTCCCCCCAAATGTGTGCTGACACATTTAATGCAATGGTGAATGGCACGTCAATAGCAGCATCCTCTCCATGTGGAGTTTGACTACTAAGGTTTAGCTAGCTTTCTGTCTAGATTGCTGTTACCAGAGGTTTAACAATTTCCAGTTAGTTTCCCATTCCCAGATGATTCCCATCATCTCCACTCCCAATTTGATGCAACATGCAGCAAGAAACATTGAGAAAATGTTTGTGCAACTGGGAACCTTCATTCACCATTGGTTTTCAGAACGAATGATTCTGTTGTATAACATTTGCAGAATAAACATAAGCTGGAGATGTATTTCATTGGGAGCCATACTTGAGGAGGGTATTCCACAATTGCTCACGATTGAGAGTCAAAGGTTTGGTGAGATTGACAACCTCCTCCTTGGCCTCCTCACTGCTTGCCTTCAGCAACTGGTGTACAACGACACCCAGGTCTCCACTTTGCCAACCTATCTGAACTCAGATAATAATCTCTTAACCAGTTATCTGGTTCAGCCCCTGCTGAAAGTCCCTTCTATCAACTTATGTTGACTTTGTCCAATATATAAATTAACAAAGAAGAATGATGGGAGTTACTGTTTGGTAGAAGGAACCTGAAAGTGCAATACAAACCAGAGTGTACAATTGTAAAAACAGTGCAAGAACTGAGCTATCTAGAGGTGTATGTGCATGTTTTAATGAAAAGCACAAGTCAAGGTGACACAGGTCCACATCAGCAGGGGGACTATGGATCAGCGTTCTCGTCGCGCCCCCCGTCAGTACCCAGGCTCGCCTGGGGAAGCCAATGATCCTTCCAGCAGACTAAATTTTACAAGACGACGCCTGAGAGCCAAGTCAAAGAATCCTAGTCATTATCCCAAAGCCGAAAGCAGCAACAACGACCAGCCTCAAGAGCACCTAGCAGTTGGACCTGCTCTCCGAATACTACAGCTTAAAGGAGGACTTGTCACCCTTCATACAGCAGATCAAGAGGCAACTGCTTGGCTAAAGGACTTTGCATTCGCTAAATAAATAAATCAGCAGAGACAGAGAGAGCAACAGTAAGTAAGTCATGATAGGAACTTTTAGAAAACACTGGTTTGGCCACAATTGGTGTTTTCTGTTGAGCTCTGGGCATCTTACACATTGAGTTAGCAATTATTCAGCAATCCCATGGTATCATCATCTATTTTACCAGATACATCCTCAGAAATCCAATTGCTCAGTAAAGTGTGATTTTCACAAATCTGTGCTGATTCTGCTTAATCATGTAATTATTTCCTAGGAGGCCTGAACTCACACCCTTGATTGTAGGTTTCAGCAACTATTGATGCCAGTCTAACAGATTGGTAGTGAGCAGTTTTCTTCTATCTTATACAATGGGATTGGTTCAATGGAAGTCCCGCTGGCTCACATCAAAAAACCATGGGAGAAGAAATGAAAGTGGTGAGGTGGCAGGTGTACTCTCTTTGGGGACCTTAATGCCTTTCAGCATGCAGCATATCTAGACAATGTTGAAACATGGGTAGATAAGTGGCAAGTAATGTCCACAATATAGAAATGCCAGACCATGACCATGTCCAACAAGTGTAAGTCTAACCGCCTACCCTTGGCATTCAATGGCATCACTATCTCTGAGCCCCCTCCCCACCATGGCCAATTTCCTGAGGATCAGCATTGAGTATAAATTCAACTGGACCAGTTGTGAATTCTCCACGAACAGGAAGGCCAAATGCAGCATATGTTCAATTGATTGATCTAACTCCAGATACCACAGAAACTTTCACCATTTACAAGGTCCAAGTCAAGTGCTCTTGATTAGAATACTCTTCATCCAGCGTGATGAACACAGCTCCAACAACATTCCTAATGTTTAACACTGTCTCAGACAAGGCATAGACAAGACAAGCCATTTGATGGCTGCTTAACCACCACCCTGAAGATTCGTTGCTTCTAACACTGGAGTACAATATCTACTGTGTCCAATCTACAAATGCTCTGGAGTTACTTCCCCAGGCTACAATGATAACACTTTAAAAACTGTGAGTTCGTCTACCAAGAGCACATGGCAGAAGATGCATGGTTGCACCACCACGTGTAGGTCACTTCTAAGCTTCAATAGCATCCGTATTGGAGATATATTGATGGAGCTTTATTGTCAATGGGTATAAATCCTGGATCTCCCTATCCACCCACACTCTTGGAGCACCTTCACCAAAAGGAATGTGGACATTCCAGATGACAGGTCACTACCACTTTCCTGTGGCAGATAGTGTAATGTCTACTGTATGATCCTGTTGTGACTAGCACAATTAATACATGTCCAACATATTGTAAGAAAAGTTTATTATCTCCAACAACCAACAGAAACTACTAGAAGGTCACTTGTCATCAGTCACGAGGCACAGGCACACTCCCCAGCTTGTACTCCTGGCCTCAAGATGGCACTGGCATTTACACATTGATGACGAGTACAAATGTTTCAAGATGGCACTAGGATTTACATCACAGATAGGACAAATAAAGCTTGACGGAGAAATTAAAATGTAACTAAAATGTGATTGACTTTGGTTCTGTGGATTGTCTTGTTCAGATAATGAAGATCTCACAGTAGTATTTAAAAGCTTATAAGGAATCGACAGTAGAAAGGAAGAGACTGTTACATCAGTAGAGGGCAAGGAATCAGGGGGAATGGAATAAAAGGGAATGAAAAATTTATTTATATGGAGAGTGCTGAGTGACTGTGAAGAAGAAGAGTGAAGGGACTTTTATTGTCACATGTCACAAAATGGAATGATGAAATGTTTACTTGCAGCAGCGCAACAGAGAGCATAATATAATGCAATACCAGTGGGGCATCATTGCAATGTTCAGAAAGGAATTGGATATGTATAGTATCTGAACCTGCAGGGCTGTGGGGAGAGGACTGGGGGGTTGAGACGCTGACTTCTCTTACATAGAGGTGGAATGGAGTCAACAAGCTGAAAGGCACCTTTCCGTGATGTAACCATTCTACGAGTCTGTGATTCTTACCCTCCAATGTTGAACTCTGATGCTGAGACAGTGACACCAATGCGAGCAGCTCTATTCCAGTTGAGCACCTCCTGACTTGGAGTGGTTAGTAAGGTAGTTATTAGTAATGCAGATATTTCCCAGTTTCCTGCTTTGTTTCTGCCCTGTCCAGTCATGGAGATTAAATGGCAGCTTGTAGCTCCAGCAAACACCTTCCTTGGTCAGATCCAATGCTTCCATCCTATGACTCTCTCATTTGTTTAGAATCCTTTAACCCTGAGAACAATGATGCATGTTAAGTTGCATTGTTGGTAGCTGTGAACCACACAAAGTGTCTGAAATATTCTCCTTACAACAGAATCCTCACAGCAAAATATTAAAAATGGAGACTTGATGGAAAATGGAAGTGAACCGTTCAGTTTTTGTTCAGACAACATTACTGTGTACACAAGGAACTGTAGATAGACACAAAATGCTGGAGTAACTCAGCGGGACAGGCAGCATCTGTGGAGAGAAGGAATGGGTGATGATTTGGGTCAAGACCCTTCTACAGACTGCAGGAACTGCAGATGCTGGTTTACAAAAAACCCCACAAAGTGCTGGAGTAACTCAATAGGTCAAGCAGAATCTCTGGAGAACATGGATAGGTGACATTTTGTGTCGGGACCTTTGTGTGTTTGTTTCCATTTTTCACCTGTGAATCATTCTTTGTCACTCCATAGAACTGATATTATAAATAGAGCTATCTGAAGAAGGGTCTCAACCCAAAACTTCTCTCCAGAGACGCTGCTTCACCCGTTGAATTACTCTAGCATTTTGTGTCTACCTTATAAATAGAGCTGATGTACTCATGCCGTTGTCAGTTGAATTTTAATATGCTATCAATGAACAGTAGTGCCTTGTTGGTCATATATTGTACTCATGCATTAAATTGATCAGTGTGATAAATCTAATTCAAATAAAATCAGGATATTGAAGTCAACTGTGTTAATTTTAATAGAGAAATGGTATTCATTGAGCCAAGGCTGCAGAGAGTTAGTACTACACCAATCAGTTTACAGTATTTCAGATCAGCTTCAGCACACTGGTTTATATTGTGATGAAAGAGGTCTGTAACTTAATCTAGTGGGAGAGAACTCCATGGGATATTCCGGCATTATTGAGCAGTGTAAATGTGGAAGAAGCATTCTTTTCAATGCTCCAACTTTTAAAATAAAAATGTCCTTGTTGTTTAAAGAAAGAGGTCTGGTACAGTTGAAATCAGCTGCACCCTGGGTGTGAAAATAACAAACATCTGCGGCCCAAGCAGGAAACGAGCTGTTATTTTAAGGAGCGGGGCTGCCCAGAACTGAGGCAAGATGTTTAGATTGTGCCTTTTATACCGTATTATCCAAATATCATAGTTTCTCTTCTATCATAGAGGTTACTTTGAGTATTAATCAGGCACTTGACTGTTTAAAGGGACATGTTCTCTGGTGCTCTCATTGAGTTGTGGCAGTCAGAACAAGAATTGCTTCAGAAATTCAGGCATGTTGTTTTCCTGAATAACTTCACTCCTTAGATATTTCTCTGAATTCTCTGGGAGGAAATGTTAATTCATGTTGTTGGTTTAAATTATGACAGCGAATTCACCTCCATTACATTGAAAAAGCTTGGTTTCCTTTCCACTGAAATCAGAGAAATGGGTGTAGTTCGATGCAGAATGCAGCATCAATTCAATGTCATCCACTTTACATTCATCCAACTGATCCTCTGTATATTTGTGTCCTCATGATGTTATTTTATTATTTTTCTTTGATGAATTGATCTCTTCGTTTTTTAAATCTGTGAATCAGCCTGGTCTGTGCATAAACAACGTCAGTCCCACTGACCCATTGGCCTCTCTTCCATTGAGAACCGGACATTGAGTGTGGAGAGACAAGTTCAAGTGAAACTAATAGCATTGTGCTGCCGTCCTCTCACACCCAGCAATCGGGGGTAATGAGGGTGAGCAGGAGTTAGGAAATACTGGCTGAGTTCTGCTGTGTGTTGCAGGACATCTAGAGAAAGATGACCTTGCATTGCCAAGACTGTTGCCAATAAGCCGGTGCACCTTCCCAGACGGTACACCCGCCCACTACAGTCAAAGGTTTATTCAATTTCCACGTCCCAAGGGGTTCACCCTTTCCCAGTGCACCGAGGACCTAATTGAGTCTTCAATCAGTCAGATCCAGGAAACAGGTTGGAAGATTAGAAAGTGAGGATGCTTGGAGGCTACTGGAGTTCTGGCTGATGTGGGGTGTTTGAATGTGAGAGTTTGCAGGATCAGTACTTTCTATCATTCTTTTCTTTTTAAAGCCTGCCCATTTGAAATTCGATTTTGAAATGTGAATTATTGTGTTTTAGGTTTCCCTGCACGTTTCACCCTTGAGAGTGATGTGTGTGACTGATCTTGGAGATTACAGCATTGCAGAGTTATGGGATTTTTTGAAATCAGTTTGCTTTGCACATAGAGAGGAAGAACAAGGGATTGAGAGACATAGCAAGTGAGATACAGAGAAAGAAAGAGGGAGAGAGAGAGAGAGAGAGAGAGAGAGAGAGAGAGAGAGAGAGAGAGAGAGAGAGAGAGAGAGAGAGAGAGAGAGAGAGAGAGAGAGAGAGAGAGAGAGAGAGAGAGAGAGAGAGAGAGAGAGAGAGAGAGAGAGAGAGAGAGAGAGAGAGAGAGAGAGAGAGAGAGATAGTTAGTTAGTTAGTTAAAATGCAATTGACTGCTGTTCTGTACAAGGAGGAAGTTGAATGTACTGTTATTATGACTCAAAGAATTGGATGAGACTGAGGGAAAGATTCTGTGTAATTTAATGGGAAAGTAAATTGCAGGACCTCTTACATTTTAGGAGGCAAAGCCACAATGTGACTGAGCTGCATTAGGGAGGGAACTCTTTCAGTTTCTGCCCACATATTCTCTCTTCCTCCATTTTGGCATGAGTGATAAAAATTTAATAGATTGTAGAATTTAAAAGTTTTACAGTTATTCACAATGGTCCCTAATGCAGGAAAACTCAGGCATGGATTTGATATCCTGACTATAGTTTTGCAAGAAATAATAATCTGAATTGTACAATCCATTTTGCTTTTCAGGTTAACTTGGTACTCTATGTGTGTTTCTTGAATTCTAGGAATGAAAATCCTGATCAAATACAATTGATTCTTAATTATTAATTTAGTTAATGATTTGGGGCAGTTTGGAGGAATCTCAAACAGAATTTAGAAAGTGAAGCTGGAGGATGTAGATGGGAAAATATAATTTGACCTTATGTAATGTGTTGCACTTATATCAAGGCAGATATAAAACTGATACATAATATCAGACAGAGGTGAAAGGATTTGTGCTGAATTTCTGCACTTTAAATATTCCATATTTTCACATTTCACAGGAAAGAGGGAGGCCAATTGGCCTCAGACTGAAGAAGGGTCCCAACCTGAAACGTCACCCATCTTTTTTCTCCAGAGATGTTGCCTGACCCACTGAGTTACTCCAGCACTTTGTGCCTATCTTCAATTGTTACCTGCATTGGCATTCTCAGTGTGAGTTGGTGACATGATTTTCCTTTCCCTTCCATAGACTGATTACTCGGTGAAGAGCTGACTTGTAGTTATTGGCATTGAGGCATTCCAGGGATCCTTGTGAAAATAAAACACATGCTGGGGTAGCGTGTTTTATTTTGTTACACAGACAGAATAACCGGCATCGAGTTTGAGTCCATCCTGCCAGAACCAGTCCACCCACTTTATCGCTTCCACTTTTGCTACATAAATGAATGGTACATCAAAGTGCACCAATTGTTTCATCTTCAGAACCCCAAGATGATCAAATTGTATGGTTGGACACCATCCCTTCTTCAATCCCCTTAAATAATATGAAGATCCTTTCAAAGCACATTGTATGAGGAACATTCTTTAATCTTGGCTGCTCAGATGAAGCAGCTTGAGCTTTTGCCTTAGAAAAATGCAAAGTTATGACCAATCCACAAAAGTAAGGACAAATTTAACGTGGCTAAATACCAATCAATCATCCGTAAAGTGATGCAATCTGTTGTCAACAGTGGCACTCATTCTAAAGTGACCAACTCACTGATGCCCAGTTTGGATTTCCCCAAGAACTTGCTATCTTCATAAACTCTGGATTAAAAACACAGACCAAATAATTGAATTCCAGAGTCTAAAATCTAAAGCTGTTTTAACCTGTAACCAAATCAAAACCAATGGTTTATTTTCAGAACTCTATTCAGTGATGATGAGTCATTTGTTGGCAACTGCAGTTTTTAAACCTTTGTAGCTGAAACTGATCTGAGGAATACAAATTCTGAATGCCTTACATGGGCATTGAAGAAAATCACTTTTTCAAAGTTGAACGCTGAATATAGACACAAAATGCTGGAGTAACTCAACGGGACAGGCAGCATCTCTGGAGAGAAGGAATGGGTGACTTTTCAGGTTGAGACCATTCTTCAGTCTAGTTTGAATGTTGTGTTTGTTCCAGCCACTTATGCTTTTAGTTGAACACACACACACATTTGAAAAACTGGAATATGGTTAGAAATGCAAAAAGCATAGTAAATATCAAGACTAGCCTTTCGAGGATAAAGTATTTGCAATTGGAAGTCAATATTTGAGATTTCACCCAACTGTCCCAAGTTATTTCCCAAAGGAGTATTTCAGATTCAAGGATATTTAGTAATATATGCTTTAGATGTTCAGATAATAAATGAAGAAAAAGAAAAGAGAGGGAAGGAAACACCAACCTTTTAAAATGGGAAATAAAAAACAAATCCCTCCTTTAGTTTTCCTTTATTGGGATTCTTAAGGAATAAATAAACGATAAAATATTTTAAAGATCTCCAGTAAAATACATCTTTAACACTCATTCCAAAGACTAGAGAAAGAGGGTGGAAGCTGAGAGAGCTCTCTTCTTCACACAATGCATTTTCACAGTGACAGTGCCTCCTAAAATGTAAGAGGTCCTGCAACTTCAATTTATGATTAAATTGCACAAGTTCTTTCTCTCAGTCACATCCAACTCTTTGGGACATAACAAATACCTCAACTTCCTCCCAGCGCAGAACAGTTAAAATCAACAACCCTTTAGCTCTCTCTCTCTCTCTCTCTCTCTCTCTCTCCCACATTTTCTTCTCTTTGTGTAAATTAAATTGACTTCAAATATTCCCAAATTTCTGCAATATTTCAAATTCACAGATCATTCATTCACATCATTCTTAAGTGTAAGGAGTCTTGTAATTCAGTTTCTGATTAAATTGCGCAAAATCTCTCCCTCAGTCACATGCAATTCTGTGGGACAAAATAACATTTACCTCATCTTTCCCTGAGCAGAGAACAGGCAAATTAAACATTGCTATATCTGGTAAGGTCTCAATCCTTTGTGCACTGGGATAGTATCATTTTGCCTGTGACCCCTTTCCTTTTGAGAGTTTGTTTGCCTCTTGCTTCATGTGACCCTCTTACCCCAATTATAACGTTACCCCAGGTTTGTGCTTTGACTCCAACATGACTTTTCCCTTACTGCCAGCAGCTCTTCACTTTTACCCTCTCCAGCTCACGCACTCACCCCTTGGGATACCACAAAGCCAGGGCATGGCTTTATGAACCAGCCTCACATTGAGCACAAAGTGATTTACTTTGATTTCAAACACGTGGTGTGATTGTTAATCTCTGGGTCAAAATTCGGAAAATGGTCTTGCAGTTTTTCCAATTTTGTAATGGTATTTTTTAATGCAAGTTGCTTTTGTTGAGCTTGAAGAACCATGAAAAGTGAAGTGATTGCTGAATATGTCATGGATGTCAAATCTGTAGACCTGTGCTTGAGCAATTTCACTCTCCAGCAGATAACAAGGCAGAGTGCTCCAATTTTGAGTGCATCAATGAATTGTGTTAACTTTTAATTTTGGTCATATGTTAGATAACATTAACCTGAGGTTTAGACTTGACTATTTTTGTGGTCTCATGGGCACCCTCCTATCCTTCAGCTCCACAGCTCTCAAGTGCCCATTATGCTGCTTATCCTGGGACAGATTATACACTGTTCCAATGCTATAATTTGAGATACGGGATGTGGCCTTTTGTCATTAAGTTTAGCTTTTGTCTTTATTCCTAGGGAGACAATTTCCTTGTGTGTCTTTATAACCATTATATGTAGATACAGACATGGGCAATTGACTATCTCTGCATGAAATAGCTTTGACTGTGGTGGGAGAGTGTGCAGAATAGGAAGGTGCATGGTCTTATGCCATGAGATCTTCCTTGAGATGACCAGGATTACAGATCAGACGCACTTAGAATTTGTCCACCTGCTCACCATCAGTGTTCCTGAGCGGTGGGTGTGAGAGGAGGGTAGCACTGGGCCAATTGGTTACACTTGAACTTGCATGTCCTCACTAGCTGTACAGTGACCCAAGGGAGGAGTGGTCACTGGATCAGTGAGACTGATGTTGCTGATGCACAGACCAGGCTGATTCACAGATTTTAGACTTGGAGGGTAGATTTGACCAAAAAGTAATAGTAAAAGGAAGGTCATGAGAATGGAAGGACAAACAAGGGCAGTTTAACTTTGTGTGGATTAAATATGTGGATTGAATTCAAACCCCGTTGTACAACTCACTTCATTTCTCAATTTGAAGGTAGACACAAAATGCTGGAGTAACTCAGTGGGCCAGGCAGCATCTCTGGAGAGAAAGAATGGGTGACGTTTTGGGTCGAGACCCTTCACCCATTCCTTCTCTCCAGATTTAAACCAGCATCTGCAGTTCTTTCCTATCACTTCTCAATTCCTTTGAATACAGTGGAAAGTAAACCAGGCGTATATTATGTAATGGGGATGAATTCACTTTCAGCCCTTCATGCTATCAGCCCTAATTAAATTTTCCTCCCCCCCGAATTCACTGAAAACTCAGTGGGTTGAAGTTAATCAGGCAACCAATATAGCGAAATATCTATAGCAATCCTTGTGCTGACTGTTATAGCTCAAAGAGAGCACCAGATGTAATGTCCCTTTAAATAGTCAAGTACCTGATAGCTACTCAAAGCAACGTCCCGGGTGCCAGAGACTGTGATATTTGGATAAAGTGGTATAAAAGGCAGATCGAAACGTCTTGTTTCAGTTCTGGACAGCCCCTCTCCTTAAAATAACAGCTTGTTTCCTGCTCGGCCCACAGATGTTTGTTATTTTCACACTCAGGCGACATCTGATTTAAACAGTTCCAACCTCTTTCTTTAAATGAAGTAGCAATTATTATTTACAATGTTGGAGCATGAGAAATGTTATCTTCCCTCGTATTAACACAAGTGAATATTGTCCAATATCGCAAGGAGTTATTTCCCACTGGATTAGATGACAATCCTCCTCCATTCATAACGTACTCAAGCTTGATGAAGCCAATTTGAAATACTGGAAACTGATTGGTACAGTACCAACTCTCTGCAACCTTGCCTCCACCAATCCAATTTCTGCATTGAAATTAGTTCAATTTATTATTAATACCCTGATTTTACATAGTCTAGCAGACCCACTTTAACTTCGAGTAGCATATATGGTCTTAATATTCTGCTTTTTATTAATAGCAAATTGGAATACAATAACCAGATAGCATTAGTCTATCAGCACTGTAGAACATATAACACAGATCATAGAACATTGAACAGTACAGCACAAGAAGAGGCCCTTCGGCCAATAATGTCTGTAGCCAACATACTGCAAAGACCAACTGTCATCTGCCTGCACATGATCCATATCTCTCCACTTCCTGCATGTGCCTATCTAAAATTCTCTTAAATGCCACTATCATATTTGCCTCCACCACCATTGCAGGCAGCATGTTCCACGCACTCACCACCAAGTGTGTAAAATACATCTCATGCATATTGCTGTAAACATTACCCCACTCACCTTAAAGGTATGGCCCTAGTGTTTGATATTTCCATCCTGGGAAAAATGTTCTGCCTGTCTACACCAATGTTGGCAGGAATGAATATTCCAGATGGTGGATGAGGTACAAATCATTTGAGTGGCCTTGTCCTGGATAATGGTGAGCTTCTGGAATGTTACTGGAGCTGCGCTCATCTCAACAAGTGGAGAGTATTCTGTCCTCTCTTGACTTGGACCTTGCAAATGGTGAAAGGCTCTGTGCCGTCAGTGGGTGAGTCATTTACCTAGGGCATATCCAGCCTTTGGTTTGCTCGTTACTGTACAGTTCATATGTCTGGTCCCTATTAAATGATGGTAAATGGTGGCCACCTTGCCACATATCAACCAATGTCTGGATGTTGTCTTGGTCATGCTGCATGTAGTTATGGACTCGTTCATTTGCTGAGGAGCTGCAATCACAAGTGAACAACACCACTTCTGACTTTGTGATAGAAGGAAGGTCATTGATTCCAACCTTTGGTGTATTTTCATCTCGATGCACATTGACTTCAGTGTTACCAGGACAGCTTGATATCACACTTGGTCAAATGTTGCCTTGGTGTCACGGCCACTCACTGTCTCCTCACCATTGGAATTCAGCTCTCTGGTCTAGTTACAGAATTATAGAATTGACCATCATAGAAACAAGCCCTCTTGCGCCTAAAATCCTCATAAAATCCTTTCAGTTTCTCCGTCATCTTTTTTAATAAGATACAGCATGGATACAGGCACTTCAGCCCACCACATCCACGCCGACTATTGGTCACCCGTTCACACTAGTTCTATGTTGTCGTATCCCAGTGATGTTTCAAGGCCCTTCAATGCCCTACAAATATATATTTTTAACTTCTCTCCTCCAATATATATGCTCTTCAAGGGACTCTCCCATTTTCAGTCACTTGTACCAGCCATATACTGCTTTCCTTTCTTCAAACTCTCAATATCATTTGATATCCAGGATTCCTTTAACCTTGCCATCCTAATGAGAACATGTTTTCCCTGAACACTCACCCTCTCTCTTTTGAAACAATTTTCCACTGGTTGGATTGTTGTTGTACCCACAAACAGCTGCTCCCTGCCAACTTTCTCCATCTCCTGGCTTATGCTATGGAAACAGCCTTCCCCTAATTTTGGATATGAGCTTCCAGAGTATTTCTACCATTTTCCACAACTGCCTTGAATCATGCAGAATTGCAATCCCTATCCCCAAAATGTTCCTCACTGACGCTTGTACTACTTGCTGAACCTCATTCCCAAAATACGTTCTAGTACAGACAGGCACTAGTCTAACCAACTAGTCTAATTGGCTAAAAATACTCTGCTGGATGCTCGTCATGAATTCCACCCCATCTAAGCTTTTCATACTTCAGTAATATTGGGGGAATTACATCCCATTGCAGTAACTGTTCCTCTTACACCAGTCTGTGATTACACCAGTCTGCATTTCTGCTCCTCTACCTCCTGCTATCTGATCTGGAGATCTGAGGCAAGTGACCAGAGATTCAAAGATTTGCACAGAACAGCAACAGGCCCTTACACCCATCTCATCCATGCCCACATTAGTGCCCATCTACACAATCCCATGTACCCAAGCTAGGTCTGTATTTTATGCCTTGCCCATTTAAGTGCCTGCTTCAACCTTATCTTTAGCACTCACAGAGTAGGTTGCATAATGGCTGAGGATAGGGATGTGTTTGGAGCCTCTTTCACCAGTTACCTGTTTAAATTGTCTTCCAGCATTTCTGACCCAGTATGGCTGACTTTTGGGCTTTGATCTGGTCCATTAGTTGTTAGGTTATATCATTCCACACTGAGTTTATTGTTAAATGTGCCAGCAATCCTCTGCTGCAGCTTCACTAAGCTGACACCACTTGTTCAAGTATGTGTGGTACTTTTCCCAACATGAGCATCTACGTTCCTCACTGAACTAGTGTTATTCCTCAGGCTTTATAGTAATGGTGAGGTGAGGGATATGCTGGGCAATGAGGTTATTTTTCTGGTGGACATTTTTGCTGCCGATGGTCCAGGACATCTGAAGTACACCCAGTTTCAAGCTGTCTAGTTTGTTCTGAATCTATCCAGGTTAGCATGTTTGCCAGAGCCACAGATCATGATGGAAGGTGTCCTTAGTGTGAAGATAACACTTTGCCTTCACAAGGACTGTGCACATGTTCAACCAATGTTGTCATGGATGGGTGCATCTGCCACAGGTAGAGTGGTGCAGATGTGGTCAAGTAGGTTCATCACTACCTGCTGATTACTCCGTTTTGTTGGCTATCTTCTTCAGTACACGGTCACCTTACATTGATTGGGCAGCCAAGCTACTTTCAGTGTTTGGGAGGAAGCCTTTGTAACAAGTCATCCTCACTGTTTATGAAGCAAGTGAACTGGGAACTGCCAACCAATTAGCCTGACATAAGCAGTTAATGGAATGTATAATCAAGCATGTGTGATTACTGTAAGTCACTAAGAAAATAATTACATTATGGAGCAGGGTCAGCATGGATTTGTGAAAAAAGTCATATTTGACTGCTCAATTGGAGGTCGTGAGGGTGTATCCAGTGGAGTGGATGAGGATGATCCCGTGGGAATGCTGAATCAGTAAACCAGGTGAGTTTTTACCACATTCCATTAGAATTCTGAGTCAGCCGATTTGGTTTCTTATTTCGAATTGCAACTTATTAACTGTATTTAGATTCCACAGCTGCTGTGTTTCAGGGGTTATGGTTGTGGGTGGGGTGTGCGAATATGTGGGGAGGATGCAAACAAACTCCAATGTGATTTGGGCAAGTGGGATAAGTGGCAAATGTGTGGGAGGTGTAGTTCATTGTAGATAAATGTGAGATTATTCACTTTGGTTTCACAAACAGAAAAAGTAATTATTATCTGAATATAGATAAGTTGGGAAAAGGGATGGTGCAGCAAGACCTGGATATTATTGTACATCAGTAACGGAAAACCTGCTGCAACTAGACAAGGCTTTGGTGAGAGTCCATTTGGAATTTTGTGCACAGTTTTGGTCTCCTTATCTGAGGAAGGATGTTGGTGCCGTTAAGGGAGTACGACAATAGTTTATTGAACTGATTCCTGTGTTGGCAGGACTGATGTATGGGCAGAGAATGAGTCGATTAGGCCTATATTCACCAGAGTAGAAGATAGTAAGAGTGGGTCTCATAGATAACAATAATGTTTGGAAGGATTGAACAAACCTGTTCCCAGGAAGATATCACAAATCATTGAAGTCGAAAACCAGGGCTCATGCCCTCAGGATTCAGAGGATGCCTTTTAGTACAATAACAGGAGGAATTCTTCCACTCCGAGTGTGATGAATCCTTGGGGATTTTCTACACAGAAGGCAGTGGAGGCCAATATATATTAAATACATTCAAGAACGAGGTGGATATCTGTAGAGCAACTGACACATACTCAAAGTAAAGATCCAACAAGTTTATTGGCATATAATAAAGTTACACAGCATGTTGGCATCACTGTGTCTGCATCACGACTGTCAGGAGCCGTTAGTATGAATGGTGCCAGTATGATAAAAAATCTGGACTGGATTATAGATAATAGTGGTGTGTAGCATTTGTGTGTTAGTATTGGTTAACATATAAGTAAAGCAGATCTACATCTTTCCTCTTAAGAAAATAAGGTAACTACGAATATATATGTAAGTACAACTAATCAAGTTTAACTGGCGTGTGTAAAATAAAATAGGCAGTTACTTCAGTGCTGGAGCAGGTTAAACATAGACCCCGTATCTAAGGGTAGGTTTACAAATACGACCCGCACGCATACGGTATAAACTCGCATCTCCATCCTTCACCGGCGAAAATGGAGAGACTGGGGGTTGTTGGAACACCGGAGATCTGTGAGATGGGTGAGGTGGAGCTAGAGACCGGGCAATCGAACATGGTGACGAGAAGGCAGGATACCTGATGGGGGTAGACTGCGTGAACGGACGTCAGGCCGTGGAAGAAAGTGTATCAGTCATTCGGTTAAAGAGTCCTGGAACATCTGGATACGGGATCGTGGGTTGTGGTTCCTTCAAGTCAAGTCGTCAAGAGAGTTTATTGTCATGTGTCCCAGATAGGACAATGAAATTATTGCTTGCTGCAGCACAACAGAATATTGTAAACATAAATACAGAACAGTCCAGTGTGTCTATATAGCAGAGACCACGCATATACACATAAATAAGCAGATAAAGTGCAATAGGCTGTTACAGTTCAGAGTCTGTTTGTTGGCGATTTTAATAGCCTGATGGCTGTGGGGAAGTAACTGTTCCTGAACCTGGATGTACCAGATGTCAGGCTCCTGTACCTTCTACCCGATGGTAGCAGACAGATGAGTGCATTGCCAGGATGGTGTGGGTCCTTGATGATGTTGGCAGCCTTTATGAGGCAGCGACTGCGATAGATCCCTTAGATGGTGGGGAGGTCAGAGCCGATGATGAACTGGGCAGTAGTCACAACTTTCTGCATTCTTTTCCGCTCCTGACGCTCAAGTTACCGATCCAAGCCACGATGCAACCAGTCAGCATGCTCTCTACTGTGCACCTGTAGAGGTTCGAGAGTGTCCTCTTTGACATACCGACTCTCCGTAATCTTCTCAGGAAGTAGAGGCGCTGATGTGCATCAGTGTGCTGGGACCAGGAAAGATCTTTGGAAATGTGCACGCCCAGGAATTTGAAGTTCTTGATCCTTTCCACCATCGTCCCATTTATACGGGATTGTGGGTCCCTATCCTACCCCTTCCAAAGTCCACAATCAGTTCCTTGGTTTTGCTGGTGTTGAGAGCCAGGTTATTGTGCTGGCACCATTTGGTCAATTGGTCGATCTCACTGGTAGAAGGTGCTGACGGTTTCGCCGGTAGATCCCTCCATTCGAATTAGTCATGTACGAATGTGGTTCTAGTGCAGGGCTGCAGATTAAACCGAGGCGACCATGGCCCTTGTCAGTCTGAAGTCGTACAACTTGACCACTCGCCAGAGGCTTGAGTGGCCTGCTTGTTTTGTCGTAAGATTGTTTCTGGATCTCGCACCTGTGCTGAAGCTGTGCTTGAATTACCGATGGCTTGCGAACTTGTGGCTGCAGTAGTTGCTTGGGTACGGGCAGTGTGGTACGGGTCTGCCTTGACATGAGACGTTGGGCAGGAGATCCTAGCACTGGGTCTTGGCTCCATCCTCAAGGGCAGCATTCTCCATTCAGAGTCCTGAATATCATTCAGTTACAGAACAGAATGCCATCAGGGATGTCCTGACCAATCTGCTGCTGCTTTGTCTCTCTGATGGTTTCCCGCTCCCCAGCTGCCTGCACTCACTTTACCTGCAGGATGACCAGTCCCTGAAACCTGTTGCACATGAAACATTCGGCCTTGGGGATGGACTGTTGTTGCTCGAGCTTCAGATCCAGTGCTCAAACTGCTTCAGCTGCCAACATATTCTCTACCTGAGATTCCCCAGTAATTGGGAAGCATCCAAAGTCTCCTTTTTTCACTGGGTGTCCATTCACATGGTTCAGAGATTCCCTGCCATTTTTTTTAAATTAGTCACTCTCAATTACCAAGTCAGGGATACACACAAAATACCATCACTATTCAATTACCTATTGACTTACTTACCCACAATGAACTTATTTAATTCCTGGGAGTCCTGGAAGACAAATACTAGTGTAAACTCAGTGGGACTGATTCCAGTACTACATTTACTCAACGCTTTGCCTCAGACACAGAAACTCTGGTCAACTTCTGATTTCCACATTTTTGAATGTGGCTGTCACTGGCAGAGCCGACAATTGCTGTCCATCCAGAGATGCCTGGAGAATGTGATGGGCAAGGCCCTTCCATTGTTGGTCAAGGGCAACTGGCGAGTTGCTGGGTCACTGCAGAGGGCACAGATGGGATTGGAGATAGAGAAAGTCCAGGTACATATGGTAGATTTTCTCCCACAAAGGGAGGAATTGGTGTCCCTGTGACTACTATCTATCTTAAATAATGCTATAAACATCTATCAGGTCACCCCTGAGTTTCTTTCATTTAAGGGAAAAGTCCCACCTTATCCACATCTTTCTCTTAACTCAAGCCCTCCAATCCAACTTACATCATTGTAGATCTTCTTTGGTTCCTCTCTGGTTTAATTACATTCTGCCCACAGCACAGCGATGGGAACTGCATACAAGTTCACATGTTATAGTAGAATTAGGCCATTTGGCCCATCATCTACTCCGCCTTTCAATCATGGCTGATCTCTGCCACCTAATCCCATTTTCCTGCCTTCTCCCCATAACCCTTGATACCTGTTCTAATCAAGAACTTGTCTATCTCTGCCTTAAAAATATCCTCTAACTTGGCTTCCACAGCCCTCTATGGCAATGAGTTCCACAGATTAACTATCCTCTGAATAAAGAAGTTCCTCCTCAACTCCTTTTTAAAAGAGAGCCTTTTAATTCTGAGGCTACGACCTCTGGACCTAGACTCTCCCACCAGTGGAAACATCCTTTCCACATCCACTCTATCTATGCCTTTCATTATTCTGTAAGTTTCAATGAGGTCACCCCTCAAACTTCTAAACTCCAGCGAGTAGAGGCCCAGTGCTATCAAATGCTCATCATATCACTAACCCACTCATTCCTGGAATTATTCTTGTAAACCTCCTCTGGACACTCTCCAATGCCAGCACATCCTTGCTCAGATATGGAGTCCAAATCTGCTCACAGTACTCCAAATGCAACATGACCAGTGCCTTATAGAGCCCCAGCAATACTCCATGTGCAGTCTAACTAACATTTTGTACAACCATGACATGACCTTCCAAATCTTTTAAGCAACAGCATGCCACATGCCTTCATCACCATCTTGTAAACTGGTGTTGTTACCTTTGGGGAACAATGTACATCTACCCCTATGTTTCCTTTCAGCAATACTACCCAGGGTCCTGCCAGTCATTATTATGTCCTTGCCTGATTGATGCTTCAAACTGCATCACTTTGCACTTGTATGAGTAAATTCCATTTACCATTACATTGTCATTTTCCCAGTTGATCAATATCCTGTTGTAAGGTTAGAGAGCATTCCTCACTGCCCACTTTTCCACCAATTTTGATGCCTTCCGGAAACTTAGTAATAATGACACCTATTTTCCTCCCCATCATGATTTAATGTGACAGCATCTTCAATCTCTTGCGTCTGAAGCCTGTACTGTCGCACACTGTTGTGACTGGAGGTGTAAGGAGCATCTCTGGACAGAGATGAGGTGCGGCAACAACTGAATCAGGGAAATGGAGGGAGAATCCCCATCATGAATTAATGTGACAAACTGCAGTGGAGCAGTACCAGCCCTGTGCCGCACCACTAGTCACAAACCTCCCATTTGGGAAACAATCCTTCAAAACCATCCTCTTCCTCTTACCACCAACCCAATGTTGTGTCTTCAAATTGAATTGAATACACTATATCATCAGTAAGGCTGAGTTTTAACAGTCTAAATTATTGAGTAACAAAATAGACTCCTGAAGGAATTCAGCGACTGTGGAGCGAATAGACAGACAACGTTTCTGGTCAAGAGGGGTTTCCCTCTAGAGACGCTGCCGGACCCGCTGAGATCTAGCGGCAGTTTCATTTTTGTTCAAGAATCCAGCATCTGCAGTCTCTTGTGTCTGGATTATTGATGTGGGAACAGGAAGACTCCACTGTTCCACCCTGTTGTGACTGGAGGTGTGAGAGGCATCTCTGGACTGAGGGATGGAGTGTTGCAACCACTGACTCAGGGGGATGGAGGGAGAACTTGGGGAATATCAGGCAACAAACGACCTGCTCATTCACGGGTTGTGTTTAACAGACCAGCCAGTGGCTGACCGTGTCACCGCCTCAACCCGACCGTGTCTGATGGCGAATGGGAGGGTTTCAGATCCGCGCTCCGGTCGCTCAGTGTGACCCGCCCTGATTTGCACGCATTTGCTTCCTGTGTAAATGGGTGTATAAGTGGGTTCCATCGGCAGCGGCGTCCACAGTCTGTCACAGATACAGCGGCTGGAGTGAGGCAGGAAACCGAGGGCAGTAACGATGCAAACGCTGTGCTTTTTCTGGTCTCTGGCACTGTGGCTGAGCTGTAAGTACAGGGCTGCAAGTCAGCATTGTCAGCGGGTGTGATGTGGGCTCTGGGGGTCACATTAAAGAGTCAATGCTTAAAATTGAATTCCTTCTACTTTACAGCTGCAGAGTGTCAGACCGTAACCCAACCTGCGACTGTGTCGGTGAATCCAGGGGACACGGCCACGCTGGAATGCAATGTCGGAATAAAGGATAACGGATATTCTTATTGGTACAAACAGATACCGGGAACCACTCCTCAATGGATCCTCCGGTATCATTACACAGAGAGTACCCCGACCTATGGGTCTGGGTTTAGCAGCGACCGTTTCACATCGAAAGCCAACAGCGCCGCCACCGTTTACCAGTTGATCATAAGCAAGGCGGAGTTGAATGACGCTGCCGTCTATTACTGTATGAAGTGGTTTACAGCGAGCAGTACTTACACACAGTGAGAGAAGGTAAAACAAAAACTGGAGGCAACAAACATGATGCACTTTACATCTTTGAATCGATGAAAACATTCTAATCTTTCATTCTTCACAAAGTCGCTTTAATTTTATCCTTTATACAGTACTTTCCAATTTCAATATTTCTTTTTTTTTGTTGTAGTTTCAGAGTCCCGCCGCCCACTGCTGGGATTCGTTGCCGTTTAATGTTGAACGTGCCGATGCGGCTGTGAGTTCATCCCTTCCCGCCCCTCACCGGCGGGGACACTCGGGATGTGTGAAGTCGACTTTCATGCGGAAACTGGAGCGTTTGACCGTGTTTTATGTCTGATTCCAGGGCCCGGGATAACTGTCAGGGCTGAAGCCGGAACCACACACTGTGGGGGTGTTCGGCCCAGGGACCAAGCTCTTTGTTACAGGTAAGTGTCTGGGAAATCATCCCGCAATTACTAACCGCGAGAATACGGTCAGTTGGCAACTAATACTTTAAACTTTATTATTTTCTGGCTAATTTTATCGAGACATTTTTATTTTGCAATCCATTTGAGTTCTGTGTCCAGCACCAGTTCAAATAAATATAGATGTGTTCAGTGAATTGTTACTGTATTTTAATGACCACATTCTCTATTTCGTGAAGCTTGTTTGATATTTCAAAAAGGTGCACTCTCGGTTAATCAGTTCTCTTTGTGGTGCGGTTGCTCTGTCTCTGCATGTGCTTGTGAATATTGCGTTTCTGAGACTAACTTCATCTCTGAGTTTGCGCGGTGTTACTCCAGTTAGTTTGTCCGCTTTTGTGCCGGTTTGATACAAGTGAACGTGAGGGCCCCCAGCTTCCTAAAGTGGAGCCCGGTGTCACAGTGGGGACAGGACATTGGCGACTGGAGACAGTCCGGGTTGTTGAAGCAGTGGAACTATACGTTTCACTATTGTATGAGGATCCCACAGCGGAATCTCCCCCGGAATTTCACGGAAACTCCAATCCTCCCGGTGACTACGAACTCACCTGCAGGCACCCGCCCAATAAAAGCCCATCTCCAGTTCCCCAGTCCTTGCCTCCTCTCCTGCGATCTCTCCCCTTGACCGCCGCTCCTTTGCTCAGCGATTGCCGTCGCTGCACCGACTGAGGCCGGAGCTCCGGGTCTGGGGAGAATCGCACCTGCCCTCCCCCACAGTGAATGGGACCCGAATCCCTCGGCACCGTCACAGGTCACAGGGCGACCTGCCCTGTCCAGCTCCGTGAAGCTCGACATGGCGCAGCCGCTGACCTCGCCCTCTGGGGCGATCCTGAGTTTGAGATGTGTTTATTCTCCAGGCAGCAGTGGGGGGCGGGGGGGGGGGGGGCACAGCGGGGACATCAGTGATGGGGCGAAGGGAAGAGGAGGAACGTGTAGCTAGTGGCTCAGTCAGTGGGCACATTGAACTGACCCGAAGTCGCTTCTGGTCCCGGTGTGCGTCTCGGCTCCGTTCATGACTCGGTGCCGGAAAGCCTCACCAATTGGAGTAGATTCCCCACCGGCACTCGTTGGTCCCAGAGCGAGGGGTCACTGGTTGGAGGTCGGTAATGGGATCATGGATCCCTTCCCTCACTAACCAGAGGCACTGAGGCCAAGTGATATCTCCCTGTGGGACTCTCCCGCAATCAGCTCATGTGCACAGGCCGGGGTAAACCCGGGAGTGGTGGTGAGGCTGATGCTGTGAACCAGCGAGTCACCAGCAGGACCCTAAAACAGGAACTTTGCCTCACATCTCTAGTTCCCCAGTGTTGATCCATGCGGTGACCTCCATGGCCACGTCCCGCAGTGAGACTCGCGTCCCCACTTGAGGAAGCTGCAACCTCTCACTCGCGCTTCTGTCAAATGCTGAGATGACCGAGCTCTTCCGTCACCTGAAACATGTCTTCTCTTGTTCCCATTGCAGCTTCGCAGCTCCCAGACCCTTCAGTGAAACTGCTGGGGCCGTCAGACGAGGAAATGTCCGCTAAAGGAGCGGGCACCTTAGTTTGCCTGGTCAGTAAACTATCCGCGGGCTTCCCCGCCGTCAGCTGGACAGTGGACGGGAGTCCGCCGAGCAGTGAGGTGCAAACCAGCGCGGTGAGGCGGGACACGGACAACACCTTCAGTCTCAGCAGCTACCTGACTGTGCGCGGCGCAGACTGGAGCAGTGGGAAGTTGTACTCCTGCACAGTTCAACAAGGAGCAGCCTCGAAAATATCCGCCACTCTCACACAATCCAGCTGTTAAAGTGAGCGGCTCCGGGCGTGTTTGCTCCCTGATCAACGGGAGATCACTCATCTCATCTTCCTCCCACTGTGTGCGCCCGCTGTTCTCTGTATTCCATGCTTCCGATCCGCGTTCTCCGATTTCCATTGTGTTATTGGATTATTTGTACTCGAGTGATTGTTCTGTTTCTTTCACCTTTAGGCGACACCGGTTAAAGTGGCAGTAACTTAGCTTCATCAAAATTGTTTTCTCAGGCCACAGGCATGGATCTGATTAATAAAAGTGTTTGTAATTCTTCATTAGTATCAGACTGACCATCTGCAACGACGTCAAACTACCAATAAAGATGATCAATGCAGGAATTATTTACGTGTGTGTCTCGTTATCTTGGGAGCTCTTCCCATTCTGACGCCAGGTGGGAGGAGGGTGGAGATTCGTCTCTCTGCGCTCCATCGCGGCAGCGTTGGACATGGGATATCAGGGAAGAACGGCGGGAAGTTCCATTGCTGGGGTACTGGAAAGAATGGGGACTGGGTAATTGGAAGGCAGTGATGATAAGATTATAACAAGACATTTAATGTTTGGGAACGATAATAAATAAAGTAAATTTAACAATTGCTGGAAATATTCAGGTGATCAGGCCGCACCTGTGAAGAACTTTAAACCTGAAGTTACATTGCGGGCAATTACCTTTCACCAGAATTGATCAATTCAGACACAAACTGCAATGGCTGGTTATTTGAAGTGGTTACAATGTAGGCTAGGTACCGAGTTTAGTCAGAAGGTGAGATGATGTTCCCTGAGCTTCACGTTACACATCCCCTTTCTCTCTCTGTCATGGCCAGGAGAACAATTTGTGCAGTTTAGAGGCTGCAATGTAAAGTGGAGGGGGACTGAATAATTAAAAACACGGAAAGAGTTTACGTAGCATGTAGAACACAGACGGTGCAGCACAGAAGTTAAATTGAATCCGTTGTTAGGGGTCGCCTGTGCCGAGGCTGCAGCCTCTGGTATGTGACAGGGTGGGCGGGGCTGGGTTTGTTATCAGTTCATCATCGTCCCTCCGCTGCACTGCTTCTCGGTTTCAGTTCCTGTTTCAGCTTTCTTGGGCCGAAGACTTGTTCCCGTTTAGATTTTCTCTACTCCCACGAAGTAGACAGTGCACCACCACCGCAGCTGGTGAGAGTATTTCTTTCTGGCGGCTGTCGGCATATATCAATTCCGTTCTGCATTTTAAATAACGGGTGAATCCCTGCTGCCTTCTGCCCTGTTGAAAGCGACAGCGCAATTGACGGGAGATGGATGGAAGAATTGAGAGGGGAAGGGACGATGGGAAGGAGGAAGAGTGGGGAGACAAGCTGAGGAGTGAGTCACAGCCCAGGGGATGGAAAGGTGGGCAAGGAAGGAGTTGGAAGTCCGTAGGGATGGGGGACCGAAGGAGGAGGGATAGAGTGAGATTCAGACGGACGATCTTCTCCTTCCCTCTTTCTCACAACCCTCCTTCCTCAATCGTCAACACTCGCGAGGCCAAATATTGGTTCCTGGGTCAATGGGTCTTGAAATCACATTGTAGCCAGGTCCAAAGTTGAAAGTTTGTACCGAAGCAAGACACCCCATGGAAAGGACAGCCACACTTCCTGCCTTCGGGTTTAGATTTCTTCCATTGTGAAATTTGGCCAATGCTTTATCAACACACTGGAGATAAAATGGAGCTGGTGTACGATTTGATATTTTTTATTGCTCTGAACATTGGGCTTCCTGAACTGTGATTGGAGATTTACCGAGTCAGTTGGGAAGGGAATATCTGCATAAATTATCCATCATATATCATGGTTACACACATGACAATACCCTCCTTGTATATATGTTTTTACACGTGCTCGCATTTCGCGAGTTTGTGTCCCCTCAGGCCAAACACGTTATTTGCCAGTATAGTGTGGGCTTTGGTATTCCACGGTCCAGGTATCTTGAATCTGAAGCAAGAATGAATGGCGGTTTTTCTGTGCAAAATAAGCATTTATTCAGCTTCTGCACGCACATATTTCCACGGAAGCCCGTATGAATTAGAATGTAGTCAGTATAAAGGCAGTAAAATGGGAGCGGTGAGTGGTGGAATGATCATGATACTCGAATAGTAGATTCCCCACAAGAATGGCCGGTGCATACATCACCTCCATTGTTGCGAAAATTACAGAAGTTGGTCAGGTAGACTTGTTTGCTGGAGTTCTGTCTCCTGAGAATTAGCATCGCTACGTTCAAGATAAGGGGGTGAGTTCACAAGAATCTTCCGCTTTGCTTCAAGGCTGGGAGCTGTCCGGTGCTGAAGACGTGGCTGTAGCCTCGGGACAGGAGTGTGCTGGTGACAGGGTGAACGAGCTTGGCTTCTCATCAGTGGAGCCAGGATTTTGCCATAAATGCCATGTGCCTTTTCATGCCTTTTTTGATAAATCAGCCTTTTTTGCCGTTTTGCTAAAAGGCCGTGCTATTTTCTCTAGTTGTACTGTGATTGCAATGACGTTTTCAATGTTAACTCGTTAATATCAATGTTATTATTATCGTGTTAACATAGTATAACTTACAAGAAAATTTCCACCACCGGGGCGAAACCGAAGGCACCACACGGTCGTTCACTCGTTCGTGCTGCTGCCTGCTGGATCAGTCTTCTCCAAGATCTATTTAAGAAAGAAATACAGATGTTGGAAAAATCGAAGGTAGACAAAAAATGCTGGAGAATGCGGGTGAGGCAGCATCTATGGAGAGAAGGAATTGGCGACGTTTCGGGTCGAGACCCTTCTTCAGACTGATGGGGGGGGGGAAAGAAAGGAAGAGGCTGAAACAGTATGACAAGAAGGAGAGCTGGGAAGGGGGAGGGGGAGGGGGAGGAGGGAGAAGACAAGGGCTATCTAAAATTCGAGAAGTCAATGCTGATACCGCTGGGGTTTAGACTGCCCAAGCGAAATATCCAAGCTTGTCTCCTCACTACATTTACTGCTGGCTCCAGTTGCAAATCTGAGTTATCGAGTGATCTGTGCAAGGCATTCATTGATGCTAGAATTCCACTGTGGAAATTGGAAAACAAAGCTCTCAGAGGTTTTTTAGATAAATACACAGAGGAACATATACCAAGCGAGTCATCATTACAGAAAAATTATGTTGACAGCAACTTTAACATGGTTGTGCAGAAAATTAAAGATGAAGTTGCATGCAACAAAATATGGATCTCAATAGATGAGACAACCGATGCTGTGGGGAGATATGTTGCCAATGTGGTCATCGGTACACTGGAGGCAGGTCGACCATCAAAGGAGTATTTGTTGACATCGGAAGTATTAGATAAGTTAAACAGCTCAACTATTGCTCAGTTGTTTACATCTTTACTTGCTGTACTTTGGCCAGAAGGTATAAAACCCGAGAATGTACTTCTGTTTGTGACTGAACAATGAAAAAAGCTGCTCATGCTCTTAAAGTTTTATTCCCCAAAATATTGCATTTGACATGCTTAGCTCAAGGACTTCATAGAATTGCCAAGCACATACATAACTTATTTCCAAATGTCGATCGCCTAGTTTCCAATGTCAAGAAAATCTTCCTCAAAGCACCGTCACGTATGCAGTTGTTCAAGGAAATGGCACCCGAGATTCTGCTACCTCCTCAGCCCGTTTTGGCTAGGTGGGGTACATGGCTCTCTGCTGTACTCTACTATGCTGCAAATTTTGAAAAGATAAAAGAAATCGTCAACTGTTTTGAAGAAGAAGAATCTGCTGCAGTCAGGATCGTCAGTGAAATCATGCAGAAAAAGTCCCTCCACCACGATCTCGTGTTTATTGCTTCCAATTTTGCATACTTCCCACAAGCTATCACTTCCCTTGAGAAACGTGGCAAAACATTAGTGAATAACTTGCAGGTTTTCAACAAAGTAACTGACGATATTCGTAAAGTTCCTGGCGATGCAGGTAAAGATATGCAAGGAAAATGTGAGAGAGTGATTTTAGCTAACAAAGATCTTGAAGAAATACACAACATAGCTAAAGTTCTCAAAGGTAGTTGTAATGCACAAGATAGTGACATGACTATAGAGTCTGTAGCTTGTTTCGGGTATGCACCAGTGACTTCAGCTGAGGTACAAATACGTTTTTCACAACTGAAGCATATTCTGTCTGACAGACGGCATAATTTAAAACCAGATAATTTGAAAAAAAAATGCTAGTAATTTTGCAAGTCGTTTAATATTATCATTTTTAACCATATAATTTTAAACCATATTTTGGTGGTGGAAATACATGCCTTTTTATGCCTTTTTTGTCAATAAATGCCCTTTCGTGCCTTTTTTGCAATTTTATTATGCCTTTTTGCCTGCCTATTTCAGTGTTTTAAGTGCCTAAACATCCTGGCTCTACTCATCAGTTTAGTTTAGTTTAGTTTGGAGACACAGCGCGGAAACAGGCACTTCGGCCCACCGAGTCCGCGCCGGCCAGCGATCCCGCACATTAACACTATCCTACTCCCATTAGGGACATTTTTTACATTTACCAAACCAATTAACCTACAACCCTATACGTCTTTGGAGTGTGGGAGGAAACCGAAGATCTCGGAGAAACCCACACAGGTCACGTGGAGAACGTACAAACTCCGTACAGACAGCACCCGTAGTCGGGATAGTACCTGGGTCTCCGGCGCTGCATTTGCTGTAAGGCAGCAACTCTACCGCTGCGCCACCGTGACCGTTCGTCATCCTCTGCTCACTGGGCGGGGCCTCATCATTTTGTTTGTTGAATGACCGCCCTCAAATGCACTGCTTCTGTGTTTCAGTTTCAGCTTTCTTGGACCGAAGCCTTGTTCTCGTTTACATTTTCACTACTTATATGAACTAGACACATTTACAGCTTTGCTCGATAATTATTTCCCCTCTCCATCAGCTCTGCAGTCCGGCTCAGAACGCGCCACCGCAGCTGCAAGAGCACTGATTCCCGGGGTTAGCTCAATAAACGGTCGGCATCTATTAATTAAGTTCCGAATTTTAAATAATGGGTAAATTCCTGCCGCCTTTAATTGAAAGGGACAGCGGAATTGGCAGGAGAAGGGTGGAGCAATGGGTAGGAGAAGGAAGGATTGGAATGAGGTGTGTGGAGACATCCTGAGGAGTAAGTCACAGCCCAGCGGATAGAAAAGTGGGCAAGGAAGGAGTTTGAAGTTCGTCGGGATGTGGGACAGAGGGAGGGGTAGAGTGAGAATCAAGCATTCCTGCCACAGACGAGAGTTTTTGTCACAGGTATCCCTGGCACAGACGGATGCCCAAATATTGGTTCGTGGGTCAATGGGTCTTGAAACCACATTGTTGCCAAGTCCAAAGTTGAAGGGTTGGACCGAAACAAGACGCCCATGGGAAGGGCAGCCACACTTCCGATCCTCGGCCTCGAGGGTAGATTTCTTCCACTGAGTGTTTTTGGCCAAAATTCCACCACCCAGGAGGTAACATCGAGAGAGTGTACTATTTAATAGTATTTATTCTTCTGGTGGTCTGAGCATTGTGCTTACTGAATTGCGCTTGGTGTTTTACAGTGACATTATTGAGAAGAGAATATCTGCATAAATGATCCATAATATATCATGATTGCACACATGACAATTAATACCCTCGGTTTATAAAATGTTATTGACATATGCTCGTTGTTCGGGAGCCTCGGGTCAAGCACGTTCTTTGCCAGTATAATGTGGCCTTCAGTTTCCATGGTTCTAGTATCATAAATCTGAAGCTAGACACAGGGTGGTGGGTGTGTGGAACAAGCTGCCAGAGGAGGTAGTTGAGGCTGGGACTATCCCATCGTTTAAGAAACAGTTAGACAGGTACATGGTTAGGACAGGTTTGGAGGGATATTGACCAAGCGTAGGCAAGTGGGACTAATGTAGCTGGGACATTGTTGGCCAGTGTGGGCGAGAAGGACCTGTTTCCACGCTTTATGACTATGACGATGGCTATGACTGAATTGCGGGTTTTTTTTGGACAAACGAAGCATTTTTTCAGCTTTTGCACACACACATTTCGACGGAAACCTGTGTGAATTGCAATGTGGTCAGTATAAAGGAAGTAAAGTGGGAGCGGTGAGTCTGGTGGAAGGATGATGATACTCGAATGGTAGATTCCCCGCTGGAGTGGCCGGTATTTACATCACCTCTCGTGTTGCAAAATAATAAAGACGTTGGTTAGGTGGACCTGTTTGCTAGAGCTGTGTCTCCTGAGAATTAGCGTCGCCAGGTTGAAGATACGGGGATGGGTTCACAAGAATCTTTCGCTTTTCTTCACGGATGTGAGCTGCCCGCTGCTGAAGATATGGCTGCAGCCTTTGTTGTGTGCTGGTGACAGGGGTGAGTGGCACTTTGTTTCTCATCAGTTAATCGTCGTCCTTCCCCTACTCCCCACCACCTCTGCTGTCCGGCGCAGAGCCCACCACTGCACCTGGAAGAATATTTCTTCCCGGTACCTCGATGAACTGGACGTTCGGTACATATCCAATGAAATCCCGCGTTTCAAATGATGGCTGAATTGCTATCTTTCATTCCGAGGGACGTCGGAGTTGGTGGGGAGAGGATAGAAAGGAGGAGGCGTGGGGACACAAGCTGAGGAGAGCCCAAGGAATAAAAGGTGGGCGTGGTTGGAGTTTTATTATGAGATATTGTGTGTTGATTGATGATTTTTAAAAATGAATTTAATTCATTTTAGAATAGGGCTGTAACGTAACAAAATGTAGAAAAAGTGAAGGGGTCTGAATACTTTCTCAATGCACTGTATACGAGCTTTATTGAAATATACTAACATTTCCCTAAGGGCTACTTGAATGACTCGTTGCACTAAAGTGATCACAACATGCTGATAGTGTGCGATGCAACCTCACATTGCCCTAGTTCGAGACGAGCACCGAGGGACCTGTCCTCAGAGGGAGGGATAAGGTAAGTTTTACAGAACAACTGGACATAGGGTGAGGCAATTCGCAAAGGTAGAATGGAGTTGCTATTTACCTCTGAATAAAATATATGACTTGACGCCGCTAAACCGTCTTTTCATGAAGAACATTTCAAAGGCGTGCAACCCTCCGAGAAGATAAAACAAAGTTCTCTCACCTCTGTCTTAAACTCTTTAATTTCTCATCCCCTCTCCCTCTCCGATCACCCTGTCACTAGACTCCTGTACCCGGTCAGCAGCACACAACACAAATTCGGGTTTCAACGCTTCGACACAGTCTAGAACATCTTAGGTGTAGAACTCTCCCATTTCAGATAACCAGCCCTTCCAGTTTGTGACAGTAGTCTGTTCTGTTCAATGGCCCTCAATGTAACTTCTACTTAAACGCTCTTTGCCGATCCTGTCTGACCACCTGAATACTCACAACCGTCGTTATATTTACCTCTTTTATTATCCTACACAAATACCAAATGTTTTATTGCCACTATCAACGCTTCACTTGTCATTCTTTAAAGTATCCCAGCAATGGAACTTCCACCCGGTCTTCCCTGATACCCTATGTCCACGGCTGCCGCGAAGGAGCGCTTTCCTCTCACTTCACGGAACCAGGACACGAACCGGAGCAGAGAGACGAGTCTCCTCCCTCCTCCCACCCGGTGTCAGAATAGGAAGAGCTTCCAAGTTAACGACACACACACACAGGGAAATAATTCCAACAATGATCATCTTTATTGGTAGTTTGCCGTCGTTGCATACCGTCGGTCTGATACTGATGAAAAATTACAAACACGTTTATTATTTTTATTAATCAGATCCATGGCTGTTGCCAGAGAAAACAATTCATGTTGAAATTTCTGATGAAGCCAAGTTACTGACCACTTTAACCCGTGTCGCCTAGAGGTGGCAGAAACAGAACAACAGTCAACTCGAGTACAAATGTTCCAATAGCACAGTGGAAACCGGAGAAAGCGGATCGGAAGCAGGGAATACAGAGAACAGCGGGCGCACACGGTGGGAGGGAGATGAGAGGCAGTGATCTCCCGGTAATCAAAGAGCAAACACGCCCGGAGCCGCTCACTTGAACAGCTGGATTGTGTGAGTGTGGCGGATATTTTCGAGGCTGCTCCTTGTTGAACTGTGCAGGAGTACAACTTCCCACTGCTCCAGTCTGCGCCGCGCACCGTCAGGTAGCTGCTGAGACTGAAGGTGTTGTCCGTGTCCCGCCTCACCGCGCTGGTTTGCACCTCACTGCTCGGCGGACTCCCGTCCACTGTCCAGCTGACGGCGGGGAAGCGCACGGACAGTTTACTGACCAGGCAAACTAAGGTGCCCGCTCCTTTAAAGGACATCTCCTCGTCTGACAGCCCCAGCAGTTTCACTGAAGCGTCGGGGAGCTGCGGAGCTGCAACGGAACAAGAGAAGATGTTTGCGGGTCTCATTCACTGTGGGGGAGGGCAGGTGCGATTCTCCCCAGACCCGGAGCTCCGGCCTCAGTCGGTGCAGCGACGGCAATCGCTGAGCAGCGGTTCCCGCAAAGGAGCGGCGGTCAAAGGGAGAGGAGACAAGGACTGGGGAACTGGAGAAGGGCTTTTATTGGGCGGGTGTCTGCAGGAGAGTTCCGTAGTCACCGGGAGGATTGGAGTTTCCGTGAAATACCGGGGGAGATTCCGCTGTGGGATCCTCACGCAATAGTGAAACGTATAGTTCCACTGCCTCAACAACCCCGGGCTGTCTCCAGTCGCTAATGTCCTGTTCACACTGTGACACCGGGCCCCACTTTAGGAAGCTGGGGGCCCTCAAGTTCACTTGGATCAAACCGGCACAAAAGCGGACAAACTATAATCTGAAACCGCGCGAACTCTAGAGTGAAGTTTGTCTCAGAAACACAATATTCACAAGCACATTTTTGAATTATCAAAAAGCTTCACGAAAAAGAGAGACGTGGTCATGAAAAAACAGTACCAAAAATAGCTAAACTCAACAATATTTAGTTGAACTGGCGCTGTAAGCTTAACTCAATTGGATTGGAAAATCAACATTTTCTCTGTGAAATTAGCCAGAAATAATAAAGGTTCAAATACGAGTTGCCAGCTGACCGCATTCTAGCGGTTAGTAATTGCGGGAGGGATTTCCCAGACACTTAACTGTAACAATCGCCTTCGCCTTGTTTATAATCAATTCGTAAACGGCGAGGGAGCTGTTAAACCGCAAGGAAAAACGGCCGCTGTTCAACTCAGACCCATAGCTTGGGCTAGTCCAGGATGATGGTTAGAGACAATCCATTGCGCATTTGTTCACGGTGTATGATTGTATCAGCTAAAACGTGGCCATCCTTTATATCGATACTACATCCCAGCGTGGCCGTGTCTCCTGGATTCACCGACACGGCCACAGGTTGAGTTCGTGTCTGACACTCCCCAGCTGTAAAAGAGCAGGAATTCAACTTTAACCATTGATTGACTCTTTAATGCGAATTCAACAGTCAACATCACATGAAAGTTTATACAAGCGTGGAGGGGAAATCGATGTCACAGTCTCCCCCCCCCCCCAGAATAGTGGGTCTGATACAAGAGGTCATAGATTTAGGTGAGAGGTTGAAAAATGTAAAGGGGACATGAGGGGTAGTCACATATTCCCCAGAGTGGTGAGTATATGAATCTAGCTGTAAGAGGAGATTGTGTCGGTGATAGAATTACAACCTTTGAAAAAGCATTTGGATATGTACATGGGTGGAAATATAAAAGGGATATAGACCAAATGCAGGAAAATGGGGTGATGCAGGAATCTTGGTTGACATGGAAAATTCAGGCTAAAGTGTCAGTTTGGTGCTGTTTAATTAACTAAATCTATGATGTCAGTCCAAATGTGCGGACGAACTTTGGTCTTAGTCAAGGTATACTGTCCGACAGACCAAAACACTCGATGCGAGCTCATTAATCTTTGAGGGGAGGACACATTCCATCTTCCAGACTGCGTCCAATCTCCAGGCCCACACGAAGGCCCTCTGAAATGGTCCAGCAATCTAGAAAGTGTCTGCATCGATAATACATTTTATTTTATTTTATATAGCGCTTTTCCTAGGACTCAAAGTCGCTTTACATTGAGAGTCAAAAACAAAACAAAATAGAACAGTAAGACAGAGATGCAAAGGAAGGGGGACATGGGACTAAGGGTATGCAGAGGTGAAGAGATGGGTCTTGAGGCGGGACTGGAGGATGGTGAGGGACTCAGAATTTCGGAGCAGTTGTGGGAGGGAGTTCCAGAGCCTGGGAGCTGCCCCTGAGAAGGCTCTGTTTCCAAAAGTGCAGAGGTTGGATTTCAGAATGGAGAGGAGACCGGCAGATGTGGATCTGAGGGACCGTGAGGGTTGGTAGGGGGAGAGGAGGTCAGTGAGATAAGGGGGGGCCAAGTGGTTGAGGGCTTTGTAGGTGAGGACCAGGATTTTGTAGATGATCGGTGGGAGATGGGAAGCCAGTGAAGTTCTTTGCGAACTGGGGTGATGTGGTGCCAGGATTTGGTGTGGGTGATGAGTCGGGCGACTGCATTCTGGACCAGTTGGAGTCGGTTGATGTTGCTGGAATTAATGCCAAAGAGAAGAGAGTTACAGTAGTCCAGTCGGGAGGAGATGAAGGCATGGATGAGTCTTTCAGCAGCGGGGGGTGTGAGAGAGGGTCTGATTTTGGCAATGTTGCGGAGGTGAAAAAATGATGTTTTGACAACATGGCGGATGTGAGGCTCAAGGGAGAGGGTTGAGTCAAAGATCACGCCAAGGTTGCGGACCTGAGGAGATGGGGAGGACAATGGTGCCGTCAATAGTGAGAGTGGGGTTGTTAATTTTGGTAAGTGTTGATTTGGAGCCAATGAGGAGAAATTCTGCTTTGTTACTGTTTAATTTAAGGAAGTTGAGTTGCATCCAAGATTTGATGGCTGACAGGCAGGAGTTGATATGGGAGAGAGGGGGGTGGTGGGGGACTTGGTGCTGAGATAGATCTGGGTGTCATCAGCATAGCAGTGGAAGTCCAGGTTGAAGTGATGGAGTATATGACCGAGGGGGAGGATGTAGATGATGAAGAGGAGGGGACTGAGAACGGAGCCTTGGGGAAGGCCTTGAGTGACAGTGGCCGTGGCAGAGGTGTGGTTATGGAGAGAGATGAAGTGGGATCGGTTGGAAAGGTAGGAACGGAGCCAGCTGAGTGCAGAACCTTCAATGCCAAGGTCTTTGGTAAGCAGGATGTTATGGTTCACGGTATCGAAGGCTGCACATAAGACGAGGTGTTGGAGGTGTGAGGAGCATCTCCGGACTGAGGGATGGAGTGTGGCAACAACTGAATCACGAAAATGGAGGGAGAAGGTGGGGAAACCGGAGCACCCGAAGAAAACCCACGCGGTCACGGGGGAGGGGGGGGGGCTACAAACTCCGTACAGACAGACAGGGTCGAACCTAGGTCTCTGGCGCGGCAAGGCAGCAACTCGACCGTAGCGCCACCGTGCCGCCGAGTGTGTTATTATTATTCATTTCCTTAACTTTCGTGTCAGCTTTCCACCAAAAATCTTTTCCTGGCTCACAGCCCGTCTTCAGTTTTTACCTCCCTCCCACCCTCGGGAGGTGGGGCGAGGAAACAACATCGGGTTGATGAGAACCACGCTTGCAAAGAATAAAATTAAAAAATGGATCCCCAAAGAATAGGTGTAAGTCAAATTTGTAATGCTTCTGTCTTGACAAGGTCTCCATCAGCTGAAAGGAAAGAGGCCTTGACATTCATTCTGCCCCGTATTCCGCCGCTCTTCCGTCACAAGAAACATGTCTTCTCTTGTTCCCATTGCAGCTTCGCAGCTCCAAGACCCTTCAGTGAAACTACTGGGGCCGTCAGCTGGACAGTGGACGGGAGTCCGCCGAGCAGTGAGGTGCAAACCAGCGCGGTGAGGCGGGACACGGGCAACACCATCAGTCTCAGCAGCTACCTGACGGTGCGCGGCGCAGACTGGAGCAGTGGGAAGTTGTACTCCTGCACAGTTCAACAAGGAGCAGCCTCGAAAATATCCGCCACACTCACACAATCCGGCTGTTAAAGTGAGCGCGGCTACGGGCGTGTTTGTACCTGATTAACGGGAAGTCACTGCCTCTCATCTTTCACTGCGTTGCATCTTTTTGCTACCCGCCCCTCTCAGTTCATTGTACCTTGTGCTTCTGTTTTACCTTCCGCAGTTCCACTATTATTTTGTACACAAGGTTTTAATTTACTCTGTTTCTGCTCATTGCTACACAGCTTCTTCTTCTTCTTGCGTATGGCGTGCACAGCCTAAGGTTGTGGGGCAACTTGTTCTAATCAGGGAAAATCAGGGATAGTATCAAAGCAAAAGATGATGCGTACAAATTAGCCAGAAAAAGCAGCATACCAGAGGACTGGGAGAAATTCAGAGACCAGCAGAGGAGGACAAAGGGCTTAATTAGGAAAGGGAAAATAGATTATGAAAGGAAACTGGCAGGGAACATAAAAACTGACTGCAAAAGTTTTTATAGATATGTGAAGAGAAAGAGATTAGTTAAAACAAATGTAGGTCCCTTGCAGTCAGAAACAGGTGAATTGATCATGGGGAACAAGGATATGGCGGACCAATTGAATAACTACTTTGGTTCCATCTTCACTAAGGAAGACATAAATAATCTGCCGGAAATAGCAGGGGGCCACGGGTCAAAGGAGATGGAGGAACTGAGTGAAATCCAGGTTAGTCGGGAAGTGGTGTTGGGTAAATTGAATGGATTAAAGGCCGATAAATCACCAGGGCCAGATAGGCTGCATCCCAGAGTACTTAAGGAAGTAGCTCCAGAAATAGTGGATGAATTAGTGATAATTTTTCAAAACTCTTTAGATTCTGGAGTAGTTCCTGAGGATTGGAGGGTAGCAAACGTAACCCCACTTTTTAAGAATGGAGGGAGAGAGAAAACGGGGAATTACAGACCAGTTAGTCTAACATCGGTAGTGGGGAAACTGCTAGAGTCAGTTATTAAAGATGGGATAGCAGCACATTTGGAAAGTGGTGAAATCATTGGACAAAGTCAGCATGGATTTACGAAAGGTAAATCAAGTCTGACGAATCTTATAGAATTTTTCGAGGATGTAACTAGTAGAGTGGATAGGGGAGAACCAGTGTATGTGTTGTATCTGGACTTTCAGAAGGCTTTCGACAAGGTACCACATAAGAGATTAGTATACAAACTTAAAGCACACGGTATTGGGGGTTCAGTATTGATGTGGATAGAGAACTGGCTGGCAAACAGGAGGCAAAGAGTAGGAGTAAACGGGTCCTTTTCACAATGGCAGGCAGTAACTAGTGGGGTACCGCAAGGCTCAGTGCTGGGACCCCAGCTATTTACAATTTATATTAATGAACTGGATGAGGGAATTGAAGGCAACATCTCCAAGTTTGCGGATGACACTAAGCTGGGGGGCAGTGTTAGCTGTGAGGAGGATGCTAGGAGACTGCAAGGTGACTTGGATAGGCTGGGTGAGTGGGAAAATGTTTGGCAGATGCAGTATAATGTGGATAAATGTGAGGTTATCCACTTTGGTGGCAAAAACAGGAAAGCAGACTATTATCTAAATGGTGGCCGATTAGGAAATGGGGAGATGCAGCGAGACCTGGGTGTCATGGTACACCAGTCATTGAAAGTAGGCATGCAGGTGCAGCAGGCAGTGAAGAAAGTGAATGGTATGTTAGCTTTCATAGCAAAAGGATTTGAGTATAGGAGCAGGGAGGTTCTACCGCAGTTGTACAGGGTCTTGGTGAGACCACACCTGGAGTATTGCATACAGTTTTGGTCTCCAAATCTGAGGAAGGACATTATAGCCATAGAGGGAGTGCAGAGAAGGTTCACCAGACGGATTCCTGGGATGTCAGGACTTTCATATGAAGAAAGACTGGATAGACTTGGCTTATACTCGCTAGAATTTAGGAGATTGAGAGGGGATCTTATAGAAACGTACAAAATTCTTATGGGGTTGGACAGGCTAGATGCCGGAAGATTGTTCCCGATGTTGGGGAAGTCCAGGACAAGGGGTCACAGCTTAAGGATAAGGGGGAAATCGTTTAAGACCGAGATGAGGAAAAACGTTTTCACACAGAGAGTGGTGAATCTCTGGAACTCTCTGCCACAGAGGGTAGTTGAGGCCAGTTCATTGGCTATATTTAAGAGGGAGTTAGATGTGGCCCTTGTGGCTAAGGGGATCAGGGTGTATGGAGAGAAGGCAGGTACGGGATACTGAGTTGGATGATCAGCCATGATCATATTGAATGGTGGTGCAGGCTCGAAGGGCCGAATGGCCTACTCCTGCACCTATTTTCTATGTATCTATGTATCTATTTGATCTTATTTGATTGTGCACGCCAGGTTGATTGCATTCGTTGAAACAGGGCGGACCACATGAAGATTGCAATCTCCCACCCCGCTACACAGCTTCAAAGAGAGCAGTTACTTGGCTTAATTAAGATCTGCAGTTGAAACGAGTTTTCTCAGCACCTGCCGTGGTCCCCGAAGGGACTCTATGATCATTCACTTGTGTCAGATTGTAACAGCGATTAACTACCACTAAAGATGATTAATGCAGTTCGTATTTCCGTGTTGGACTTGTTACTTTGTGTTAGGGTAATTATTAGAGAGGATTCTTCGGTATAGGATTGTCGCATTTGGTAGAGAATGGGATAATTAGGCACAATCGTCATGGCTTTATCCGGGGTATGTCTGGCTAATCTGACAGTATTTTGATAAGCCCGTGCTTCTATTCCTTTTGCTCTTATTCGCCATCTGACCCTTTGCCAGGATGGTAATATCAAATACTAGAGGGCATAGATTTAAGGTGCTAGGGGCAAAGTTTAAAGGAGATGTACAGGGGGACTGTTTAGAGGGCGATCAGTGCCTGGGGCGTACTGTTGGTGGTTAATGCAGATACGAAAGTGGCATTTAAGAGGCTTTTCAGTAGGCATAGGGTTATGCAGGGAATAAATGGATATGGATTATGCATTGGCAGATAATAGATGGTCTTGGCATCATGTTCGGCGCAGACATTGTTGGGGAAAGAGCCTGTTCTAGTGCAATGTGCATCTCTCTCTCTCTCTCTCTCTCTCTCTCTCTCTCTCTCTCTCTCTCTCTTCTCTCTCTCTCTCTCTTATACTATTAAAACTGTGTGTGTGTGGATGGATGTGTGTGTGGATGTGTTTATTTATTTGTGGGTGTCACATTTGTCCTTTGATTCCTTGCTCCGCCAAAACCACACGCGAAAACTCCGCGATTCTTTCCATTTCGCTAGACATTACACTTTTACAATAGATTTAGACATTTTTATGTACACTTTTAAAATAAAATCCCCCCCCCCCCCTCTCACTCATTTTGTCTCCTCCTGCTGGCCAGCCACCATAACGGCTGCTGCTGCACATTTTTTAAATAAAATCCACCCCCACCCCCCCACCCCCCCACTCACTCATTTTGTCTCCTCCTGCTGGCCAGCCACCATAACGGCTGCTGCCGACCGGCTCTGCTCCAAAAACGCCGCCATTGTTTTTCTTTCGATAGCGATTTTCGCCCCGGGGTCTGAAGCACGTTCGGGGTCCAGACCCAACGGGTCTGCTCTTGGTCTAGTATACTGTAAAGAATCTATAACGAGGCATCGTTACTTTACTATCTTTATTCATACTGGAGCATTACATATTGCACTAGCTGTACGTGGTCTGTCACAGGAACTAGAGAGCGATCTGTGGGTGGGGAGGTTGTAGTTATACTTGTGATATGGGGAGTGGTTAGTAGGTGTGAGGTCACTATGTTAAAGGCACATGCATATATCATCTACATCCTTGCCCTTCGAAACGACAGGCAAATACAATGGTGACAGGGCGACCACGGCTCATGCGCTAGGACAGTTAAACAAAATCGCCATAGCGGACAGGCGGTTTGACAAGACGTCCCGACCGGGTTCACATCTCGCCATCCTCCCTTCCGGCAGGAAGAAGAGGCACCGATGGGGGCAGACGAACCTGAAAGGGGGAAACGGGAGGAGACGGAGGAGACCGCGGCGCCAAAAGCGGAGGTGATGCGGGATCAGGAGCGGGCAGAGCGCGGGCAGGCGAGCGAGGACTAGTCGGAGCAGGGTGGGACGGAAGGAGTTGAGGTGGTGTAGACCGTTGCATGTTAGGAAGGACGGGCAGAACAACGCCCGGACGCGAAGTCGGCAGTGGGGGAGCAAAGAGATCCGCGGCAGGAGGACGCGGCTCGTTGACGAGCCGAAGGTGCTGGCGGGACCGTCGGTAAATTGCTCCCGCATGGTCGACGAGATAGGACCTGGGCGACCCCGCAGAGCCGACGACAGTAGCGAGCTTGGAGTGACCGGAAGGGGTCTGCATACAGACAACTTGACCGGGGAAGAGGCGCGGCAGCGGGTGGCAAGACCTGTCATGGGAACGCTTTTGGACATCGTGCCTGAAGGCAATGCGTTTCTGAACCGCCGCAGGCGGGAGGACGGAGGGTATGAGGGAGCGCTGGGCCACCGGGAGCGGGAGCCTGGTAGCGCGAGACATGAGCCGCTGAGCAGGGGAACCCATGGCAGAGTCGCGGGAAATGTTGCGGAGGTTGAGGAGGGCCAGATGGAAATCGGAGTTAATGCCACCACACTGTTCCAGCAGGTGCTTCGCGCTGCGGACGGCACGCTCGGCCAGACCGTTGCTTTGCGGGTACTCCAGGCTGCTGGTGAAATGGCGGAAGTTCCATCTGGAAGCGAACGCCTTGAACTCGGAGCTCGTGAACTGGCTGCCATTGTCCGACTGCAGGCTTGCCGGGGGGCCAAAAGTGCCAAAATGAGGGTATAACCTGTCGATGATGGCCGAAGAGGTTAGGGAGTGCAGCCGGTCGACCACAAACCAGCTGGAGTAGGAGTCAACGAGAACCAGGAAGTGTTTGCCTCGCCACTCGAAAATGTCGGTGGCAAGCGCCATCCAGGGCAGTTCGGGCGCGGGCTGCTGCAGAAGCGGCTGACGCTGCTGGTGGGGGGCGAGGCTGTTGCAGGTGGAACACGAGGAGACCCTCTCCCGGATGTATTTGGCCATACCCGGCCAATAGAACTGGCTCCGGGCGAGAGACACGGTGGCTTCGGCCCCAGGATGACCGCGGTGAGCGACCTGAAAATAGTGGTCGTGCAGCGCAGCGGGCATGACCACCTTGCGACCCTTCACCACCACGCCGTCGTGTTGTACGAGCTCGTCACGGACCAGGAAGTAGGGCACGGCGCCAGCCGGCAGCGCGGAACGACGGTCGGGCCAGCCCCGCTGGATGACGGCAGACAGCTGTTGCAGGGCAGGGTCATTGGTAGTGTGTTCAACCAGTGACTTCATCTGCTGTGAAGGGACGATGTTCATTTGGAGCACCATTAGATCAGACATCTCATATGGGTGGCGAACGGTGGACGTTAGCGGGTCGCGAGACAACGTGTCGGCCACGAACATGTCCTTGCCCTTACGATAAACCACATTGAACGTGAAGCGTTGGAGCTGCAGCATCATGCACTGCAGGCGTGACGAGGCGGCATGGATCGACTTGTTGAGAATGGTGACAAGTGGCTGGTGGTCAGTTTCAATGGTGAAAGTGTTGCCCAGGATGTAGTCTCTGAATTTGGAGCAGGCAAACACCACGGCCAGTAGCTCCTTCTCAATCTGCGCGTAGTGCTGTTCGGTGACGGTCATGGTGCGGGAAGCGAAGGAGACAGGCAACTGTAGGCCGTCATGGACCTGGAGACAGGCGGCACCGAGTCCGAACTGAGAGACGTCGCAGGTGAGGACAATGGGACGCTGCAGGTCAAAAAACTTGAGTGTGGGGGTGCTGATTAGCTTGGACTTAAGAATGTCGAATGCTTTCTGGTGGTGGGGGAACCAAGCCCAGGACGTGTCCTTTTTTATCAAATCCCTCAGGGGAGCGCTGAGCTCGCTGAGGTCGGGAATGAACTTCCCCAGGTAGTTTACCATGCCCAGGAAGCGTTGTAGGCCCGCCACATTAGTAGGAGAAGGCATCCCGGAAATGGCAGCCATTTTTTGCGGGTCTGGTTTTAACCCCTCGGCGGTGAATACATGTCCAACATAGGTGAACTCCGGGACGCGGAATCAGCACTTCTTGAGGTTCAGTTTCAAGTTGATTTCCCGGGCCCGGTCCAGGACCTGGCGGAGGTTGACATCGTGTTCGGCAACGTCCTTACCGTACACGAGGATGTCATCAACGATGATGGCGCATGGTCGATCTGAAAACAGCTGCTCCATTGTCTGTTGAAATACCTCGCTTGCAGAGTTGATTCCGAATGGCATTCGGAGAAACCGGAACCTTCCGAAGGGGGTGGCGAAAGTTGTCAAAATGGACGACTGCTCGTCCAGTGGTATTTGCCAGAAGGAGCTTTTGGCATCGAGGACAGAAAAAAACGTTGCCGGACCAACCTGTGCAGCGACTTCTTCTACCGTTCTCATAGGGTAGTGCGGGCGTCTAATGGCCAGGTTGAGGTCTTTGGGGTTGATGCAGATGCGTATCTCGCTCTTGTCCTGTTTCGCGGCAACAACCATGGAAGAGACCCACCTGGTGGGCTCGATGACCGCCTTTAGGATGCCCATTTTTACCATACTGTGTAGTGTCGACTGCACTTTGGCCTTCATGGCGAAGGAGACACGGTGAGGTGTATTGACCACTGGATCGACCTTACGGTCCACTACAATCTTGTAGCTGCAGGGTAGTTTGCCTAGCTCGTCATCAAAGCGGTCGGGATATTCGGCCAGCGGGTCCATGAGGGCCTGCACGTGGTGGATGTCACGGTGGAAGGATACCAGGCCCATTTCCTGGCATGCCCGGATACCCAGCAGGGGAATGCATTTTTGATCGAGGAGATAGAAGGTGAGGGGCCGAGAGGTCTCTAGTATCTTACAGCTTAGCGTGGCCTTGCCCACAGGAGTAAGAATCTCCCCCCCGTAGGCATGCAAGGTTGAGTTCTGAGAAAAAATCTGCTCATTAGTCCTTATCTGTTTGAAGAGTGATGTTGACATAACTTTCGCAACTGCCCCCGTGTCAATCTTAGCAGTGAAGGTCGAGTTGTTCACAGTGACTCGCACAGAAGGGTCCGTTATCATAGCAGGTGCGCCCAACACAGTATACAAGCCGTTCTCCCCCTGAGAGGAGTCGGATTCAGAAACAGACTGTTCGTCGAAATAGCACTGGGAGCTGAGCTCACTATCAGTTTGTAAAAGGTTGTTTAAATTGCCCCTCGGAGCAGCGACAGGCTTCCCACGGGAGCGACAGGCCGCAGCGAAATGGTTCAATTTCTTGCAGACATTGCACGTTTTACCAAGGCAGGGCACACATTGTATTGATGAGTGGTGAAGTTGCAATTAGGGCACCTTTGCCGGGCACCTCCCACGGGAGCAGTACCGAACCCCGGGGCACGTCCCCCTTGAGCAGCGAACGACCCCGGGGGCCGCGACCGGGGCGTGTTCATCAGACGACTGGAAGTGCTGGCAAAGTTAATCGCCTGTTCAGCCGGTGACACCGCTGAGGTGACAGCTTCAGCTAAGCGGGTGGCGTGCATCGCATCGTTGCAAGTCAGATCGGGCTTGCGCAGAAGTTCGGCCCTGAGCTTATCATCGCGGAGACCGTAAACCAGAAGGTCCCTGATAATCTCATCGGGGTCCACGTGTGGAGGCGGCAGCGCCTGGCCAGGTGTCGCAGCGCAGACATAGTTCTCAGCAGATTCCCCAGGGAGCTGACGCCGCGCGAACAGTTTAAAACGTTCTAAGATGCAGTTTGTTGGAATATCACAAATAGCATTAAACTTAGCCACCAGACATACCGGGTCCCGAGCTGATTCTCCATCAGCGTAGACGAAGAAGTCAGAGCGAGTCAGGGCCTCTGGACCAGCCAAGTTGAGAAGCAGAGAGGCTTTGAGATCAGCGGTGGCGGCAGGATGAGCGATCGTGACATAGTGTTCAAAGTCACGTTTGAATACATCCCATCGAAGGGCGATGTCTAAATCGAAAACGAGCACATCAGGCTTACGGGCAGAAGTGGCCATAACAAAGAAATAGGAGGGCGGGGGAAACAAAAAACTGGGACAAAATTAAATGATAAACCGATAGACAGGAGGCGCAAGGTAAGTGGTTTGACACCCTGTAAAGAATCTATAACGAGGCATCGTTACTTTACTATCTTTATTCATACTGGAGCATTACATATTGCACTAGCTGTACGTGGTCTGTCACCGGAACTAGAGAGCGATCTGTGGGTGGGGAGGTTGTAGTTATACTTGTGATATGGGGAGTGGTTAGTAGGTATGAGGTCACTATGTTAAAGGCACATGCATATATCATCTACATCTATCTATCTATTATATAAAACTCTCTGGCTGTCGTCCGTCTGTACGTCTGTACGTCCGACGTTCTGCTTGACTTGTGCCGCGCGGCCTTTGATACCGCCCCGCGCCTGCGCGGCGCGCGGAAACGCCGAAGTTTTTTACCGTTTCTAAAGAGGTTACGTTTATCTTTACGAATAGATGATCCTGATTAAATTTGGTTGTGTTTATGTACGCTTTTTAAAATAAAATACCTCTCCCCCCCCCAAACCAAACATTTCAAAATGTTTAAAAAAACAGCTCGGCCTAAAATGTTAGTAGAGATTCCGTTGTGTGATGTCACAATGCACAATGCTCACTGATGTCCAATCGGAATGGATCCATTTACATATGCCTTTGCGGCAGCCCAAGCCCCAGCCCCTCCCCCCGCAGCATTGGGCATTGTGACATCACAAAACGGAACCTTCATTTACATTCTATTGCTGAGACCTGTTTGTTTAACATTTTGAAATTTCCCCATTCCCTATCGCCCCCACACACGTGGCGACGCCCTGCGACACGTGTGACAAATCGAAATGAATCCGTTTACGTATGCCTTTGCAGCAGCCACAGCCCCAGCCCCTCCCCCCCAACCCCGCAGCCTGTGATTACGTTTATCTTTACGAATAGACAACCCTGATTAAATTTGGTCGTTTTTATGTACACTTTTTAAAATAAAATACTTCTCCCCCCCCAAACCAAACATTTCAAAATGATTAAAAAAACAGCTCAGCCATAGAATGTTAGTAAAGATTCCGTTGTGTGATGTCACAATGCCCGATGCTAACAGGTGTCCAATCGGAATGGATTCATTTACATATGCCTTGGCAGCAGCCCCAGCCCCAGCCCCTCCCCCCCAACTCCGCAGCCTGTGTCGAAGGGCGTCGCCACGTGTGTGGGGGATAGGGAATGGTGAAATTTCAAAATGTTAAAAAAACGGCTCTCAGCAATAGAATGTAAATGAAGGTTCCTTTTTGTGATGTCACAATGCACAATGCTCACATATGACAAATCGGAATGAATCCGTTTACATATGCCTTTGCAGCAGCACCAGCCCCAGCCCCTCCCCCCCACCCCCGCAGCCTGTGTCGAAGGGCGTCATCACGTTTGTGGAAATAGAGAAAGAGGATTGGGGGTGATAGGGAATGGGGAACAGATGGACTGTCCCTACCCCTCCTACTTCAACTCTCCCTCCCCACTCTTCCCCCTCTCTCCTCTCCCCCTCCCTCCCCTCCCACCGCCTCTCTTCCCCCTCCACCACCCCTCTTCACCCCCATCTCCCACCCACCCCCTTCACCTCTCTCTTGCACCACTCCCCGCTACCCCTCTGCCCCTCACTCCCCACTGTTCCCCTCTCCCGTCCCCACCTCTCTCCCTCACCCTCCCTCTCTTCCCCCTACTTCTCTCCCCTTCCCCTCATCCCCTCCCCCCTCTCCCCCCCTTCCTGCCCTCCCCGCTCTCCTCCCACTCCAAACTCTCCTTCCCCTCCCTCTCACCCACCCTGATCTCCTCTCCCTCCCCAATCTCTCCCCTTTCCTCTTCCCCCTCTCCCCTCCCTCCCCCTCTCCTCTTCTCTCCCCACCCCGTCTCCCTCTCCCCTCTCCCCCCCTCCCCCCCTCCCCCCGAGTGTGTTTGGGGGTGGGTAGTGTGAGTTTGGGGGGTGGTTAGTGTGAGTGTGATGCCGCAGCCCCCCCCCCCCCTCCCGCAAACGCGCGTTGGGAAAACAGCCCGCCAACAGGCTCTCTGTCTTTAAGACGGAACTGCAGATGCTGGAAAATCGAAGGTACACAAAAAAAAACTGTATATCATCACCGGGTTCAGCAGCATCTAGGGATCAAAGAAAATATGCAACGTTTCGGTAGAAAACCATTCTGAGGATGGGCTTCGACCCAAAGCGTTGCCTATTTCCTTCGCTCCATAGATGCTGCTGCACCCGCTGTGTTTCTCCAGCTTTTTTTTGTGTACCAGTCTCTCTGTCTCTCCCCTCTCTCTCTCTCTCTCTCTGCCCTTCTCTCTTCACAGCCCGCGGCTCGAGTCATGCACGCACGCTCCAACCCCACCCCTTCACCTCTCTCCCCCCATCCTCTCTTTCCTTTCTCCACCCCTCTCCTCTCTCCCCCTTCCTCTCCACCCTCCCTCCCCCTCTCCTCTTCTCTCCCCACCCCGTCTTCCTCTCCCCTCTTCTCTCCCCACCCCGTCTTCCTATCCCCCCTCACCCCATCCACCCGAGTGTGTTTGGGGTGGTTAGTGTGAGTTTGGGGGGTGGTTAGTGTGAGTGTGATGCCGCAGCCCACCCCCCTCCCGCAAACGCGTGTTGGGGAAACAGCCCGCCAACAGTCTCTCTGTATTTACATATGCCAGCCCCGGCCCCTCCCCCCCAACCCCCGCAGCATTGGGCATTGTGACATCACAAAACGGAACCTTCATTTACATTCTATTGCTGAGAGCTGTTTGTTTAACATTTTGAAAGGGCGAAGGGCGTCGCCACGTGTGTGGGGGGGATAGGGATTGGGGAAATTTCAAAATGTTTAAAAAAACAGCTCTCAGCAATAGAATGTTAATGAAGGTTCCGTTTTGTGATGTCACAATGCCCAATGCTCAAAGATGTCCAATCGAAATGGACCAATTTACATATGCCTTTGCTGCAGCCACAGCCCCAGCCCCTCCCCCCCCCGCAGCCTGTGTCGAAGGGCGTCGTCACGTGTGTGGCAATAGAGAAAGAGGATTGGGGGTGATAGGGAATGGGAAACAGATGGACTGTCCCTACCCCTCCTACTTCAACTCTCCCTCCCCACTCTTCCCCCTCTCTCCTCTCCCCCTCCCCTCCCACACCCTCTCTTCCCCCTTCACCACCCCTATTCACCCCCATTCCCCACCCACCCCCTTCACCTCTCTCTTGCACCACTCCCCGCTACCCCTCTGCCCCTCACTCCCCACTGTTCCCCTCTCCCTCCCCCACCTCTCTCCATCCCCCTCCCTCTCTTCCCCCTACTCCTCTCCCCTTCCCCTCATCCCCTCCCCCCTCTCCCCCCTTCCTGCCCCCCCACTCTCCTCCCACTCCAAACTCTCCTCCCCCTCCCTCTCACCCACCCTGATCTCCTTTCCCTCCCCAATCTCTCCCCTTTCCTCTTCCAGCTTTTTTTGGTGTACCAGTCTCTCTGTCTCTACCCTCTCTCTCTCTCTCTGCCCTTCTCTCTTCACAGCCCGCAGCTCAACTCATGAACACCCGCTCAAACCCCCCCTTCACCTATCTCCCACGTCATCTCCTTCCTCTCTCCACACCCTCCTCTCTCTCCCCCTTCCTCTCCCCCCTTCCTCTCTCCCCCTTCCTCTCCCCCGTTCCTCTCCACCCTCCTCCTCCCCCTCTTCAATTTTTTTAAATTCTAACATTAAATTTTCTCTCTCTGCCCCCCCCCCCTCTAGACGCACCTGAAAGGTGAGGGCTATTCGTCAGTGGATAGGGTGGAGATGGGATAAAAGAAGCAAATTAAAACATTAAGATAATATCAAGGGTTGTGATGAGTGTGTGTTTTTGTGGGTGCCAGATTCCCACCCCGCAACCGTGCTTTGGAGGAAAGAGGGTGGTTAGTGTGACGCCACAGCACCCCCCCCACCCGCAAACGCACGTTCGGTGTCCAGACCCAACGGGTCTGCACTTGGTCTAGTATACTTTTAAAACTCTGTTTGTGTGTGTGTATATCTATTTGTGGGTGTCAGATTTGGCCTTTGATTCCTTGCTCCGCCAAAACCACACGCGAAAACTCCGCGATTTTTTCCCATTTCGCTAGACATTACACTTTTACACACCCTAACACACTCATTATTAGATTTAGACATTTTTATGTACACATATTTTAAATAAAATCCACCATCCCCCCCCCACTCACTCATTTTGTCGCCTCCTGCTGGCTAGCCACCATAACGGCAGCTGCCTCCCGGCTCTCCTCCACTACCCCCCCCCCCCCTCCCCCCCCCGGGCCGGCTCTCTCACGCTGGCTCAAGCGCCCGGCTCTCCTCCAAAAACGTCGAGATTTTTATTTTTTCGCTGGCGATTTTCACTGCTGCCGCCCGGCTCTCCTCCACTACCCCCCCCGCCCCACCCCCCCGGGCCGGCTTTCTCACGCTGGCTCAAGCCAAACATCGGCTCTTCCCCCTCTGCTTTTCGCCGTCCTCTATCCGAGCGGCGGAACAACCCATCTTTGCCTTCAGCCAGCGTCACAGAACCGGCGCGTCAACGGCCTGTCGGCCCGCAGCCCCATTGAGGTTTGCGGGTTATAGACCAAGCGCAGGCAAGTGGGACATTGTTGGCCCATGTGGGCACGTTGGGTCAAAGGGCCTGTTTCCACACTGTATTACTCTAATGGGCAAACTCCACGCAGAAAGCACTTAAAGTCAGGAGTGAACCTGGATCTCTGGCATGGGAAAGCTGTGGCTCTCATACAGT